>PVJO010012438.1:0-55523 GCA_004026905.1 Hystrix cristata
CACTGAATAGAGTTGTGTATGAAAACGTTAACCAGGACTTTTAGAGTTCATCAAATAATGAGCCATATCCTTTCTCGTGTCAATCTCAATTCTTTATTTTCACCATGTACAAAATAATCAGACAAGATCATATTTGGTACTGTTGCCATTTCTAGAATTTTAATTATACTTACTATTTTAAAATAAAAATTAACTTTTTGTGCTATTTTATAACATAGCATTTGTAAAACTTATTATGGATTCTAGAATCTTTGTTCTACAGAAGAGATAATGGATGATGAGTCTTTGGATATAGACTGCAGGGGATTCTGTCCAATTTTACATGTTCTTCTTAATAGGTCATTATTACAAAAAGAGAAAGCCTGCAATGTGTGTTCACTGTTAATTATATTGTCTATAAGGCATAATTATCTAAATTGATCTGATAGAACACTAAAATATATTTAGTTGTGAAATCAACCATATTTATTGTACAATTAATAAGATTTTGTTGGGTGGGAAAGCTTTTGAAAATCCACTTTCAGAATACATTTGAGAACATTTCAACAAATTTGCTTGATTATGTGGGATTTGGACTACAAAAGTAAGTTCAGTACAGTATATCCATTAAAAAAAAATCCAACAGTCTTGAAGACTGGTGAGAAGTAGATTATCTTTTGGTTTGTCATTTTGAAATAAATATGGGGGAAAAAATCTTGAAGAAAAAAGATAGAGAATTTTCATCAGGATTAAGCAGTAAAATTTGTCAGCAAAGTCTGAAGTATTAGAATCCGCCTTTGCTAGAAAGGTAATGGGCAAGAGCAGGTAGAGTTTATCTGTATCTCTATGGAATAGGAAAAGAAATTGCTATTACTTGGGTATTTTTGAGCATGTCAGGAAGATTGTATAAAAAGTTCTACATAGATTTTCATTTGTAGGAAATGTGTTACAAGAGATTTTGGCAAAATAAAAAAAAATAAAAATAAAAGATAAAGGTACAACAATGAGGTAAGGAAAGAGGCCAAAAGAGACAATCAAATATAGAGAGGAAAAGATAAATGAGTATAACATTTAAGAGATCTTATTGAAACAAAAGAGAGTGAACAAATAAATTCACAGCTATTTGTATGAAGTACTAGAAAGTTGGCAAGTAACATTATTAATAGTTTGGACACATTAAAATATTTTGTGTTGATTAACATGGTAATAAGGGGAGAAATTGTCATCATTTACATGGTAATCTCAGTCAGAAACTCTTAAATTCCAGTGAGTAATTGTTGAGAACTCCAGTAAGACCTCTGACATAAGCCAGTTCTTCAAGAATTTATAGTTTGATGAGATGGCAGGAGATACTTAATAATTTATAACATACACTCACTCATAATCTATCCTCATGGTGACTGAAGACGGCCTGTGAGTACACCAAAAAAACACAGATCTTTAACACAGTAATGGGCCACTTCCTCGAAGATCCTGGCACTAATTCAAACTAAGACAAACAAAAACATGTTCATACCTCAGTTAGCCAAACTTGTGTCAAAGTGCCAACATATGCTTAGCAAAAGAAACATTCGAATGTAATCAAACAGTTAACATTGTTAACAGTAGAAATCCAGTAATTTTTGGTTAAGGGAGACTGAGAAAGAGCTCGTAAGTTAATTCCAGTATAAAACTATGTGCCCATGAAATTTATTTTGTCATTTAAACAAGGCATCTTTAGTGAAATCTGTGTCTCCTTAAAACACCTCCATGAAATCATAATTTAAAATATAAGCTTAATAGAATAATGAAAATTTATCAAGTTTGTGCCATCTCAGCCATGTTCTTGCCTGGTGTTTACCTCAGGAATAAAAATAAGTATTAGCATGTATTTTCAAGATAAAGAACTCAAACATATAATAACTAAAAGTAATTAATTGCATCAAATGGGAAATCAGAATGTTATACTTATTAATAGGTTTGTTTATTTTTGTATTTTATGGGGGCTTAATATTGATTAGATAAGAATGTCTGGACATTTAATTGATGATTATATATTATGGAATAGTAGATGTCTGTAAATGTCACAGTGAAACCCATCATTAATATGCATTAATAATTATTTTAAAAAGTCAAGGTATAGTAGGGCGTTATTTGATTTGGGACAAGGCAGAACTGTGATTAAAAGTCAATCTAATCATTTATTCTCTGATAGGTTTGAAAACTTACTTCTTCATCCACAAACATTTTTTCCTGTTTCTAAAATGTTGATAATATGTCTAATCATGAGGGTTTTGGAAACTGACTTAAATTAGATGTCAGATATAACAATTTAGTTGTTAATGAGAACGAACACCAGGTTAGCAATCACAGTGAAGATTTCTACTGACCCTTGGGTCATGGTATAGGAGTCTCAAAGAAAACACTACATAGTCACGCCCTTGATGGAATAATGCTTTACTCACACTGTGCAGAAGCAGAGCAAGGCCAGCTCCAGTATGTGCATTGGTCTCTCGCAGCAAGCAGCTCGGGCAAGGCAGTTGACTCTGTGCCTGCATCTGATGCTGTGATGAAAAGAGCCCTCTCACGTCCCTCCAAGTGCTGGGTGTGAGCCGTGTTACGGTTGAAGTACGTGCTTATGTGGATCAAAGGTGCATACATGAAATTGAATCAAGGAATGATATTCTTGCCCAATGTTTACACAAAGGATAAAAATAAATATTAGCTTCTGAGAATGGAAGGCCCAAAATATACTTACTAAAATTGTTTGTAGATGTCCAGTCATTACTTGGTGACAAGTCTGTAATAAACTATGGAACTTTCTTCTTGGCAATGAAATACTTCGGGACAAGACTCCTCTCACAGGGCCAGAAAATTGGTCAAAAGACCACATATATGAGGCTGCCTTTCCCAATATTAGAGTTCTGCCTAATTCAAGTTGAACATTCAAGAGGAATTTATAATCATCACCACGATTCTCTGAAAGAATCATACCAACTCCACTCAAACATATATGTCCAAATTTTTCAGTGCCTTTTTTTTTCATTCATAGAGGAAACTGAAATTTTTCCAGTGAGCTCAACTCCCCAACCTGCACCCAATTCCCACCGAAGTCCACGACACAGACATCAGCCATTGCCAAATGAACCCATGAAGCCTGTCTCCAAAGATCTAGACAACCTTTTATTGGAAGAATTTATTTGGCCATTTCATGAAAATTTTATTTTCAAGATTTTAAAATGAATCCCTCTTTTGTCTGCCACTTAATCTTTGTTTTTTTTTGTTTTTTGTTTTGTTGTTTTTTTGTTGTTTTGTTGTTTAGTGCTTCTCATTTGTGAGATAATTTCTTTTTAATATAAAGAAACCTTACAAAAGGGAAAGACATTAAGAGATAGAAGAAGGGGAAAGGTTGGGGAGGAGAATGGAAAGAAAAAGAATTAAAATGTGTTATATACATGCACCAACTCTCCACAGTGACGGTACTCATTTTGTACTGCAAACTTGTGTTAATAAAAAGAAAAACAACAATCAAAAGAATGAAAAGACAACCTAGAGAATGGGAACAAAATTTTGCCAGGTATTCCTCACATAGAGGACTAATATTTAGAATATATAAAGAATGAAAAAAAAAAAAAACGAAACTAAACCTCTCCAAAATAAAAGACTCACTCAAAAATGGGCAATTGAAATGAATAGACGCACTGTAGAAGAAGAATTACTGTACAGAATTGCTTCACATTAATAACACATCTCGATAACAACAAATAATAACAACACCAAAAAGACAAAGGTCGCTACATTGTTGGTGGGAATGTAAACTGGCACTATAACTATGGAAATCAGTATAGAGATTCCTCAAAATCCTACGACTAGAAATTCCATTTGACCCATCTCTTCCCCTTCTAAGTATCTTGCTGAAAGAGTGAAAGACATCATGCTACAGTGATACACGCATATCCACGTTCATAGCAGCATAGCTTATAATAGCTAAATCTTGGAAGCAGCCTATATGTCTATGAACAGATGAATGGCTAAAGATAATGGGGTTTTTACATATATTGGAGTACTACTCTGCCATAAAAAGATAAGTTTGAGTCACTTGTAAGAAAATGCGCATATTTTGTGACCATAGTGTCAAGTGAAATAAATTAGACATACAAATTCCTCTTCTGTGAGAAACACAAATATAAGTACAATAACAAGCAAAATAAAGATAATAGGAAGTAGGGAGATCTATCTCAAATTAGAAGGGGATTAAGAGATACAAGAACGGGGGAGGGAAGAGAGGAGATGGGGATGAACAAAAAGAATTAAGATATGCTATGTACATGCACCAACTCCACACAAGGAATTAAATATGAGTGCATATTTACTTAATGTACTGCAAACATGCACTAATAAAAAATGAATAAATAAATAAGAAAAACCAGAAACCTAGCCAGAAAATCTGGCAAAAAAAAAAAAAAAAAGATGAAAGGAATAAATACTCTTAACAATCAGTTGAGAATGGACATCTCAGTTACTCTTTTATTATTTTATTTAAAAAGGTTTATTCTTCTTAGCTTTAATTTGGGTTATTTCATGAAGATCTGAATTGCTGAGGTATTGGTGTGTGTTTGAAAAATCTGATTTGAAAAATTCAGTTCCATATATTGAATTGTTTTTTCAAGTTACAGAATAACAAAAGGAAGTGGAGGCTCTCAAGGAAAGAGTTTATGATGGCATTATGGAATTAGAGGGAGATAAATGCAATTGTTTTGACAAAGTTGAACTTCCATGCGTGCACCTTGCACTGTCACACATGTAGATAGATGTGCACTTTTATTCTGTTCAGTTCTACCACATTCCTTTCTGCTTACACTTTCTAATCAGGTGTGGAAGGCTGAGTTTCATTGCAGTGTGATTCAACTGCCTGTGGTGAAAGTCCCAGATTATTTGTGGAAGTGGATCGCAGGTTTCACTGAGACTAACTCCAAAGTGTATCAACCCTTTCGAGATTTCAATGCACGACAGACTGTCAATGATGGCAGCAAGCAATGTCAGCATCCAACTTGCAAGATATGTGATACAAATAAAAGTCCAAAGATACATCCATGAAAGGTTAAAATATTTCAAAATCATTAAGCAGGCTAATTACATTACAGAGTTTCTGGAAGAGGTTGGGGAATATTTATTTTTATAAAATTTCTGCTTCTAAAATTATTTTCTAATGCTGTAGTCATTAAGCGCAGTTGTCTTGCCCTTTTCCTAATGCTAAAAGCATTCCTGCACGTAGAATGTCATTTGTTCTTAATAATATACTCTTGTGTTAGCTCTTTATTCTTGCCACACATTGTTAATTGACTTTTCAAGTCAGACATATAGTTTCCTTAAGGCAGCAGCAGTGTACTCTACTTATTTATTCCCAATTAGTACTTTTGATGAAGGACTGAATTAATTGCTATTCAATAGGCAAATACTACTGAAGTAAAGCACTCGAATTAAGGATGTTGATCATGAAGCTGAATGAAAATCCACCAATATAGTTTTTGCAACCTTTGCCTTTTTAAAACATATGGCAAATATATAAAAGAACATACTCGGCAAGGGGAGAGAGTGACCTTATGCACGCAGAGGACTCAGGCCTGACTCCGAGTCTGCCTGGGCCACCCTCTCAGTTTGGGTGTCAGCGTGGATATTGTTCTCTGGTGCTTACCAAGTCCCCCTTGGTATTGTCTAGACTAGCACAGACCTCCTTTTTGTCCAGTGAGGGTTTGATACCATAAATACAGGGTAATTTTTTTTCTCTCAAGGTGTATCAGTTATCTCTGAACATAAGCAGACACTAAGTGAAAGTAAGTATTTTTCTTACTGGTTTATCTATTGCCCTGTAACTCTTCATCATGGAATGACTTAATTGAAAGAACTAATACTTAAATAGAGACTTGAGCCCTACTAAAATTGAAAGTTTCAAAATGCATTTATTTCCTCATGATAGATTATTAACTGAATCAAGTTACTATTTTCATCTTCATTCATATTGTCATTATCAAGAATTCTTTTACTTTGTGATAAAGTATATGTGGATTGTTTTTTAATTGCTTGTCAGAGATGTTTCTACTTTACACTTTGTTTTATGAGATAAGGTCTTGTTATGCAGTCCAGGCTGGCCTTGAATTCACTATACAGCCGGAGGTTGCCTTGAATTTACAGTGATCATCCTGACTCAGCCTCCTGAATGGTGAGATTACAGGTGTATGCCAGAGTGCTTGGCTCTACCTTGTGTACTTTTTGAATGCAAAATTATTTCTAAGAGGAATACAATTTTCATAAAATAATGAATTTGCTTGTAACATATTGAAGAATAGGGTAATTTAGATGAATGAAATCATTAAATGTTCTTCACTCAGTTTCGTAGCCTATGGTCCGTGTAGTTCACTAACTGCTTGTTACGCTGAAGACTGGGGCCCTGGGAAGCATGATCCCCTAAAGCTCGCTCAGAAAATTGTGACCTCAGAAAGTGGCAGCTGTCCCCTCAGCACTCCTTTCAAAGTTATCTCCCACAAAGACAGTGGATTAAACTGTGTCTGGACCCCTGAAAATTCCATTCACTAGATGGAGGTATTTTTCAATTACTACTGCAATATGTGATAGGTAGAAAGTTGATTGGATTTTAGCATGATCGTAAGTGAAAATGGGGAAACAAAAGTATTTATATTTTACCCAATTGTCTAATTATGCATTGTGAAAATGGTGCTAATCTGTCTAATTCTCTATATCCCCAGTACTACAATTCTATTAGAGGCCTCCAGTGTATTTAGCTCAGGTTATATCAATTACCTTCCATGATTTCCAATTTTATTAACACTTTCTTCCACTTGGTCCCATGAGCTTCACCTCAGAGGAACGCCCCGTCCCTTTAATAACTATCCAAATACCTTCACATTAATTTTAAGGCACTGAGATTTGGCTTTTGCTAACTTTTCCAAGTTTCTTTCCACACTTCATCTCTGAATCCTACTTCCTACAAATCAAACTAAACTTCTTTTGTTTGTCTGAACTTGGTAGCTTTCTCCGTCAGATCTCCTCACACTAACTAGAACCCTTGTTTCTTCTGAAATTAACCTGGCTAATTCCTACTCACCATTCAGGCACCAGCTTAGACATCATTTCTGTGCTAGGTACTACCCCTGCCTGGGCATCTGGTTCACAGACTTCTGACAAGCCCCCATACAACACAGTCCTGCTTTTACTCTAGTAATTGCTGGTTTAATTGTCTGTGACCTTCATCAGATGGTAAAATACCTTATTCACCATTGACTCTGTAGCCAGCCACATGGTGCCTCGCATCTCAGCCAGAAAATAGTCAAGACTGCTACCGGGTGTTCTTTCTGCCCAGGGCCCACGATCAGAACTGACTGGGTGCCCTGTTTGGGGAATTTTGCTGTATCAGGATGACCAACTACTTCTCAACTGCCAATAGCACAAGTTATAACTAAGACTCCGAGCTGAGCTCAGAGCTTCTTTTATATGCCTTCTGTTGCCCACTGCTAATGGAAGTCGGTTCAGTATCAATCATTTTATTCAGGTCCATTTATTTTCATCAGAAATGTTCATTTATAAAGAATAATCACCAATAGCCTGTTGAGAGAAGATATTCCAAACACAGAGATGTAAATTTTAGAGACCCATGTCTAAATGAAACATTTTTCTGTGGCTGCTGGCACAAGGAATTAACTGGAAGCATATCGTCAGAAGTCTAAAAGTTAAAGTTTGTTGCTAAAAAAAACTATATCGAGACTAAAAAATGTCTATAGCTTTTCAAACCCTAAAGAAAGGTTGAAACTAAGCATAGAAATGAGTGTGGTGGTTACTCAACAAAAACAAAACAGTATAGAACTATCATGTTGTATTGATCATTTTCCTGTTGCTGGGACAAAATACCCGACACTCACAACTTACAGAACGAGAGGTTTGTTCCGCTTTTGCTTTCAGCCAGTTTAGTCCATGTCTGGCTGGGTCCAAGGCAGAAACCACATGGTAGAATGGTGCAGTCCAGGAAATTTGCCCAAGCCTTGGCTGCTCAGAGGCGGGCAGAGAAAGGAGGCGCCAGGAAGTCATGGTGTCAGTGACCCACGTCTTTTGACCAGGACTGACGGCTAACAAAATGTTCAGCTACAGACTTAGCGATGGGTTAATCCACTGATGAATTTAGCACGCCATGATCAATTACGTTCCAAAGACTTCACCTCTGAACACATGAAGCTTTGGGAGGGACATTTTAAATCTAAATGATAATACACATGATCCAGCGACATCACTCTTTGGAATATACATGGCAGAATCAAAGTCAGTACACCAGCGAGGTACCTGAACACCCATATTTATTGTGGCACTATTCACAATGGCTACATTAGGGAATCGGCATAGGTTCCCTTCAACATATGAATGGACAAAGGAAAAAAAAAAAAACCTATATATAATATATATGATATATATCATTTAGCCATAAAGAAAACAGTCATGTCATTGTAGGAAAAGGGCTGAAAAAATAGATCATAGAGCAGACTTAGACAAGTATAGCAGATTTTCTTTCAGATGTAGAATGTTCAAAAGAGTAATGTGAAGGTAAAAGACCAACTGTTATAAGAGAAAGAAGATGGATGGGTGAGACTGTAAAGAACTGCAATAAAAAGGAGGATACGATTAAATATGGTACGTGCTTGTCTGAAATTATCCCAGGGAAATGCATTATTCTGTATAATCGGTATGTGTAATAAAAATAAAGAAAAAGAAAAATAAAAGCTACCAAACTTGGACTAATATAAAACCAGGCAAGACTTGGTGGACAAATTTTCCAATGCCAAATATAAAAATGACCACAAAGAATACTAAACAAAGAAATACTTCTAAGGCAAAAAAGCCCAGGACTATGAATTTAAAGCAAAGAAAGTTATTTCCAGGGAGGGAGAACTAAAGTGGCAGATGGACTTAGTAGTTGCCAAAGAATGATCCTTCATGATATTTTGTCTAGCAGAATTTTATAAGTGCTATAAGTAAATGAATAGTATGTGTTCCTCATTCTTCCAGTTTTCTAAGAGAGGATTTAATGCAATTAAGCTGCTACTGCATTACCATTGTAAATTGTGAAGATGGGGGACAAACAGATCCATGTGTTAATGTATATAGACATTGCCATTTCATAAGGAGCCGCATTTGATGGAGTGGACTGCTATTCATTCAGAGTTCCTGGACGGACACTGAGCTGGCTATGGACGTGGGTAGAATGTTGGGCTATCTGCCTAGAGTATGTAAGTGTCTGGGATGATACAGTTTATGTATAACAAGAAGAATACTCATATTTTCATAGGATTAGTTGTGGGTGAATTTATCTTATGAAAATGGAATTTCCATCAGCTAGAGACTGTATTCTCTAAACTGGCTTGTGTGTAAATAAGTTCTGGTCAATAGGAGGTAAAAGAAGATATTTGTGCAAATTATAGGTAAAGTCTTAAAAGAGAGTTGCTCAGCCTTCAATTTTATTTTTTCTCTTTTCTGTTGTCAGGAACAAAGACATGGTGACATGGAGAAGTGAGCTAGGAATAGTGAGTGCGAAGTACAAAGGATGTGAGTCATTAGATTACTCAGAAGCAGAAAAACCTACCTGCCCTATTGTTTGGACAAAAAGGAATGTCTATCTCAGAAATTGTCATGAAAAGAAACATTCTTTACTAATGTATGAGAGGATAATTATGGCCAGATTTATAATTTAGAGATACCTCTACATTCCAGGAAGTCGTCTGTGATCTGCATGATAAACTAGAAAGAGATAGAGTCCAATTAGGCCTCTAGAAATAGCCCTTATGAGAAATGATGGCATAAAAATGTAACACGATGGTGAAAGCAATGAGATGAAGGATCTGCTTTGACAGATATGGGTGAAGTAGAAGTGACCAGACATTTTTAACTAATTAAATTTTGAAGTTGAAAGATGGAGTAAGTTTCAGATAAGGCCTAAATTTTTCAGTAAATGCCTACCATATCCAAACATTTATTTGCTGTATGTAAAGAAAAAATACTTTCTTGATGAAATTTATAATTTTGCGCATAAGACAAGACCATTTTATTTTTATGTGTACAGTGGTTTCATTTAGTTTTATATGAAAGAGCCCATGAAAGATATGAACTTCAAGGAAAAAAATGAATCTCATTACAGGAGACTTCAAGAAAAATGTTCTTGAGCTATTAGAAAATCATAAGTCTAATTAAGATAAAGAACAGACAGAAAAGATAAGCTAGCTCTATGATTAGCAGTCATTTAGAAGGCCTGAGTTTGAAAACTTCTATTTAATTTGTCAGAGAGATTGACTATTTTTTGATCTATGAACACTTTCTTTTACAGAGTTTGGAAAAATAAAGAAAAAAGTTATTTTAGTTACTACATGCAGAAATTATATGTCTACTAACTAGAATAATATATATTTCTGTCTCTATTATATATAATATTCAATTACCTATATATAATCTTTATATATTTAAATTTCTATATTTGAGATTCTATAGGTTAAAAAGTAAATTCTTCAATAGAGGTAAGTGGTTTATTTATTTATTTTAAGATTCAGCATGGCATTTTCCTTGGTGTGAATCATTGGCAATGATTTTTAAAAATTGAACTATGGTGTTTACTTTATATTAACTCAATTAGGATTGTAAAAGATTCTATTTTCTTTAGACAGACAATAATATGTACCATGTATTAAATGCTTATTCTTTATCAGGTTCTGTTCTAATAATATTATGTGTATTCATTCATTTAGGAAACGTGGAAAGAAGGAAGGAAGGAAGGGAAAAAAGGAAGAAGGAAAGACCATCTATTGTTAAGTAATGGTGCATTTTATAAAATTATCCCATAAGATTCTAAGTTTTGGGGAGACCACTTTCTTGAATGTTTGTCATAATCACGCAAGAAACATTGCTGAAATGTGTAGTCCGAAGTGTTGCCAGAGGAGCAAGACAACCATTGCTGTCGGTAACATTTTTGTTGTGTTTCCACCAGTGCATACACTAAGTCTCACGTGTGCTGACAACCTAAAGTCTCTTAATAATTTCCCTCTCGAACTCCGCAGCTTCATCTGTATTTGTCTGCATTCACAATCTATTTCTACTCTGTGTCCCTCCTTTCTGTTCTTTTCTCTCTTCTTCCACTTATATTCTGCGCATAAAAATATAAATCCCTTCTATACCTCCACAACTCATTCATTTCTACCAACCCCACTGCTTAATGTAGTATCTCAGTATGCCAGGATAAGAATTAAATGATGAATCAGACAAAGTTAGTGTATTCTTCAGAGATTTGAGTGAAGGAAAACAAACCAATG
The DNA here is from genome assembly GCA_004026905.1 of Hystrix cristata. Taxonomy (NCBI): domain Eukaryota; kingdom Metazoa; phylum Chordata; class Mammalia; order Rodentia; family Hystricidae; genus Hystrix; species Hystrix cristata. The sequence goes on from PVJO010012438.1 coordinate 11,316, forward strand.
AAAAGTTATGAGTTAAATTCTGTATTACTCCTAACACAATTATAAGAGTGCTATGCAAAAACTTCTAGAAATAAAACTCTTTTTATACCTTGAGGATTCAGAGTCCAGGGTATTCATAACATTAAAATAGTCTGACTGTAGAAAGTTGTTAATAAATCCCTGAAGGTATATTCCATATTCTGGGAAACTGAGCACATACAATAGCAAGCAGTGTAATTCTATCTGGTTCCAGTAATTGCACCAATTTGTGTGAAAGATAGAAATGTTCCCTTTACTCTAAGAAAAATGAAATTGAACATCCATATCCACTGCCTGTGGCCAATTGACTTAGTTCTGGAAAAGATCTTTGCAAAGTTTGATGTTGCCCAAAGTTATCAGCACTGTCCTCTTTGCTTCTGTAAATCCGTCGTTATTTTCTTACATTTTTCTAATTGAAGTCCTTCACTGTTACTAATTTTAAAACATTTCTTGCACCCCAACATGATCTCAGTGAATGCCTGGTCTTTATATGTGTAAGTATAAGTGGATTACCACACAAACAGGCAAGTTGGTGGGCAATATATTCTGGGTAGGAAAGAGAAACAAAGAAAGAACACAAAGTTTAATCCATGAGGTCCAAAAAGATCATGCAATGCCAAATATATTGAAAACTCTAGATATCCAGGGAGTGCATACCATGGAAAGGCAAGGCACGCTGAGCAGAGGGAATGTCATCCGAGGGCTGTGTAGGAATGAGCAAAGTACGTGGCAGAACTGAAAGCCCAATTAGAGCACATAATGTCAGCTGCTAGAAAAATTAGAAAGCTGTATAGGAAAACTAATTTGCCTAAACTTGGGTTAAGAAATTTTATATTTCTCCTGACATTTTAAGTTCATATAATTTTTCAAGTGCCATACATTAATAATGTTCTTAATGAGGTTTAAAAAAAATGGATCCATGGAAATAGTTTAGGGAATTCGATTTTTTTATTCTTTTTCTATTATTTTTATACAAAGCTATAGTTGTTGTCTGTTGTCATTTTATGTATTTCTTCACATTTGATATTGGAACAAGAAAAAACCAAGTATCACAGTAAAATCATTGTTAATTTGTTTATTTTCTACGGAGCTGACAAAAAAGTACAGGATTTGGAACCTGAAACTCCCAGGTCGTCATGTTGAACTTGATTGGTGCGGGAGCACCTGGAGGATCAGTAGAGCGATCTCTAGACTGAGTCCGAGTGGGTTGGATCTGGGCCTTGAGTACTTTTTCTGCTCCATGCCGCCTTCTTCTCTGGAGTTTTTCCCTGCTGGCTTCCCAGCAGCCATGACCCGAGTACCTTTGCTCCACGGTCCTCTTCCACCATGACGTTTCTGCCTTGGAACCTACTCACTGATCCTGGACTGAAATATTTGAAACCAGGAGCCAAATAAACTGTTTCCTGTCAGGTATTTTTTTTTTTTCCAGCTGCAGGAAAAGCTGATGAAAACAACTATTAAAGATGGCAAATATAAACCATATTTCACAAAAGTTCATTTTACTTTACACATGAAACTGTACATACTTCTAGAATGTTCCATAATAATTAGGCACAAAGGGTATATCATTTAAAAATTAAGCTGATATGGAAAACTTTTATTATTGTCTTAAAAAGAAATGTCTCAATTCATAGTAGATTTATACATAATCCCTGAAATTTATATAGATAAATAAACAATGAACAGATAGATCATAGATACATAGATATAGATATATATATTTATATATTAAAACTACCTGGATGCCACTCAGCTGAAGACTATATTTCTCAGTCTTCTTCTAAGTGTATGCAACCACTTGCATAAATTCAGGCCTTCAATGTAAGCAGGCAGGCTCTTTGGAACGGTTGCATTCCTTCAACTTTCATTTTCCTTTTTCGCAGTCCAAGGTTTAGGAAAGGACATGATTAGCCAGCTTTAGTCAAGCAGAAAGCAAAGAACATATGAGGTGGGTGGAATAACACAAAAAATGGGGGCCCAGAGCCTGTAAGATAACCAGAAGAAGTTGTGCTGATCATTTCCTGAGAACAGCCTAGCATTTTATGTTTCTTAGTTCTAATGAAATACAGTTTACAGAGACAAAATATATTAATTTAACTGTACCACGAGATATGCTTTAGTAAATATGCTCACGTGTGCAACTACCACTTAACACCAAGTTTTAGAACACTTCCATCACTCCAAAAAGTTCTCTTATGTCCCTCTGTAGGACATAAATCTTGTAGTAAGTTCTTTCCCTTAGTCCGAACTTTTGGGAGGTACAGCTGCCTTATTGCTAAAATTTTGCTTTTTAGAGAATTTCACAGAAAAGAAATCATTCTAGACATAATATGATTTTTGAGACATTCATACTGCTGCATGTATAAACTAGTTTCTCCCTTTTTGTTGCTGAAGATTCCATTCTGTGACTACTATACTCCTAAATTTTAATACATTCTTCAAATGATGGACATTTGGATTGTGTCCATTTGGAGTCTATTAATAATGTTTTTGTAGACGTTTGTGAGCAAACATGTTTCCTTGTACGCGAACATGTTTCATTTCATGTTGATAGATCACTGAAAGAAATTCCTGGGTCATATTGTAAGCGTATGTGTACTTCTTAACAATCTACCAAAATTTTCCAAAGTGACTGCACCATTTTGCATTTCTGACAGCACTACTGCGTGAAGACTCAGTTCTTACATCTAATCCAGCATCTGGCATTATCAACTTTTTGGCTAAATTTTGGCTGCATTTTTTGTGTGAAATAGTAGTATTCTATTATGCTTTCAATGCACACTTTCTTAATGACTGATGATGAACATTTTTCATGTTTGTTGGCCATTTTATATACCTACATTTCATCAAATCTATTATTAATTTTAATGTATTGTACTTGTCTATTTATTGAACTACACTCTTTACATAAAGAACAAATCACCTGTACATATATGTCTATATACACACATATATGTGTTAGATTTGAGTTTGACATATAACAAATATATACATGCACATAGATACATAGATAGATCAATTCATATATCACAATGGACTTGTCCTGCATTTTCTATCAAATGAATCTTGTCTCTTCATTCTCTCATATGACATTTAATGAACTAAATTTTTTTTTTTTTTTTTTTTTTTGGTTCTGGGGATTGAACTTGGGTCCTTGTGCTTGCAAGGCAAGCGCTCTAACCACTGAGCTAAATCCCCAGCCCCAGTGAACTAAATTTTAAATTATTAAAAACTCCACTTTATCTAATCAGTTCTGCCTTTTACTTGAGAAAGTAATAAATGCTTTGGCAACACAAATACTAAAAATGAAATAAAATATCTATCTTTTTAAAAACTCAGTTATTTTACTCTTTTTATGTATAGTTTATTCACTCTCTGTTGGCATTAATAGCTATACCTGACTTGTCAATACCATTTTTATGATCATGAAATCCCCTAGTAGCTCCCTTCCCCTAGTAACAGACCCTGTTCTTAAATGTTTTATGGCTAGCCCCAACAGAATGTCTACTGTAGTTGGTTTTAAAAAGCAAACCAAATAAAACAAAACACAACTTTCTCTGCTTGTTTCCATGTATTTTTGTAAATATTTCTTTAATGAATATGTTTGATTGACAGTGCTATATTTATTTTCTCACTTATTGAAATATATTTTAGATATTAGCCCTACATATGTCTTGAGTTTTCTTTCTGATTTCAATTTTCACTGACACCAGTGTCATGTAATTTAACATTCTCTTGCCTCCGCTGAGCAGCCTGTTCTTACCCTATTAATTAGTTTTGATGCACTACTATTCCTCACATAGTCTGAAATTATATTCTTAGACTTACCTTGTGAAATCACCCTAAGATTATGCAATAGTCAGCTTTCCCATTTCTGGGACAAAATACCTGACACCTGCAATTTAAAGGAGGAATGGTTTTATTTGGCTCATGATTTCCAAGGGTTCAGCCCATAGTTGGTGGCTCCAAGCCAGAAGGGGGAAGGTGGAAGGGCCTGGTGGAGGAAAGCTACTCAATCAAGGGCATCCAGGAAGCAGAGAGTGCAAGGAGAGCAAGAGAGAGAGACAGCCTTCATGGGCATGGTCTCTAGTGCCTCGCCTGCTCCATCAGGGCCCCACTGTCTAACAGCACACTCAACCATAAACTCATTAATAGTTTACCTGATAAATATAGCATCCAATCACTTTCTAGGGGCCCCAAATCTGATCACATTAGACTGGTGGGGGCATTTTAGATCTAAACCATAATAGATTAAATAGCTCTTACATTAATGAGCATTTGAAAACTGCTCATAATCTGTAATTTTGATTACTTATTTAAATTTAGTGTTTAACCATATTTTCTATGACTCATGTTGAAACCTCACTTTTATTGAGTCCTGTGATACCTCATATTCTGCTGCTTTTTATCGTACGTAAGTGGCTACCATTCTTCATCTATACTCTCTCTAGGTCAACTACTTTATTCTCATGGCATTTCAGCTACCTGTAATCCAAGAGTTCGAAGTGCACTTTTCTAGCTTGATCCTGTAGAAACCTCACATTCAATTTCTTGCTTTCTATTTTTTAATCTCAGTATCTTCTCATTATTTCAAACTTAACTTGTGCAAAAGCACAATTAGCCTTCCCTCTGAGGTCTGTGCCTTTATCCATGTGTTTCTCACAGCAGCAAAGATACCAGCACTTTCCCATTTGCTAATCCAGAGCTCATGATTTGTTTCAGTCTTTTATTTCACCTCCCAAGCACAATTTTTCAGCAGACTTACTTTCAAGTATTCTGCCACCAATTTGCTTTAGATTATCACCTGCCATTACTCTGACAACACCTTTATAACTATGTTTCTATGTTTTGTTCTTGTTACTTTCCATATAATTCTTTACAAAGCACCTAAAATAATCAAATTTTTATGATACTTCTTATAATTTGTCAATGTATATTTGTTATTATACAAGGAATATAATCAATATGCTTCCTTATGATTTTTGAAGAGGTGTGATGTTGGTCATGCTGATAAATTCTTCCTTGTCTCATGTTTCTCTCATCAACTGCCCTAACTGCACTGTAACATGCCTTCACCAGACCCAGTACTTTTGCACACGCATTTACTTCTTCGTAGAGTTGTGTTTTACCCACAATCTCTAAATCCTTCTCTTAAAGCTCTCACCACAAATATCTCATTGTCAGAGAAATCTCTGAAAACCTGAATAAGATGGTTGAACTTGTTTTCAATTTAGTCCCTAATTGGTTCCTTTTTCAGCCCTTACAATAAACTTTATGTATCATCTGCTTGATATTCTTCAGCACATTCAAATACATTTTAGTTAAACTATTTGGTTTTATTCTTGTCATAATCTTTGAAATCCTATTATACATCCATTGCTTCAAAGTGGCACTGCCTTGTTTTTGCAGCTATATCACCATCCTTTTTCCCAAAAGCCAATTAACCAGCGAGTTAAAAAGCAAATAAATTTATTAAACAGAATAAAGTTGGTTTCTCTGTAAATTTCATGACGTTTGGGGATGGGGGTATTTTTAAATGAACTCTCAGAATATGTTGTTATGGATACAGAGATTGTCATACACGTTTTACATTCTTTTACTCTATACCAAAGTGCTACACTATTCAACAGTTTTTGAGGCGTTCCTGACCTAAAAACTTTCGTATTAAAACATTTTCTTGTAAGTGTTAACTACGAACCAGTGAATATGTTATGGTGGCTGTAGTTGGGGCATGCAATACATTGAAAAGACACATGAGATTCCATACTACTAGATTTGTTTATAGGCATCAACAGAAAACATGCACATTACATGTTTTTCATTGGGTAAACATAAAAGAATAATCTAGTGTGAGTCGAGGGTGAAAGAAATTCACCCATGTTATTTGCAAGTGAGTCTGAATATCAGCAAGTGTATGTCATTTTTGCCTGGATAGTATATTTTAAGGAATCAGAGATGCCGTCAAATCCAAAACACATTGTTGTCAATAAGAACTATTTCTATTTTTTTTTTCCTTTAGGGCAAGTCGGTCCAACATGAACCTTGAACATAACAAAGGTCCTGATTTGAGGATAAGTTAAAATATAAACATTATTTTAAAAATCATCCATAATTTTAAAAATTAGATGTTCTCTTTTATGTTTTCTGAAAACAAGACACTCCTAAAACCTTTAACTACAAATATAGGGTGAATTTAATTTATGAAATAGTATGCTATTTAAAAACAGAAATCTGGCAAAAGCATTTTATTCCATACAGGAAAACCTATTTAGGCCGCAGCACTAATAAATCTTTGCATTATAAATTATTGCATTTACTGAGATCCACATTTGTGATTGCTTGAAGGAAACTTATTTTTAACTCTTCCAACACAAAGAGTGTTGTAGCCAGCTGCTGCGGTAAACTAAAATTTCTGTAGGAAGCCGTAAGTCAAAGAGTGACCATATTTTGTGAGTTAATATTAGGCAATGTCTGCATAAAAATCATGAAATCCTGAAATAGCCATACTATGATCTCGGAATGCAGATTATGTTTCTTCTTTGGCCAAGCCTAATATGTACAGCCCTGCATTGCATGAGACAAAATAAATGTATGGTTCCACAATTTGCTCCAAAAATAAAGACTTAACTATCCCTCATTTGCAAGTCTACTATTTGATATAATTGTGCGTTGCTTTATTTTATTTTGTTTACTTATTAGGTCTTTCTCTCCTGATTACATGTGGCAATAACTAATTATACATCACCTGTTGACTTCAAGTCTCCACTTCTTGATTAGTGCTAGTTTTCCTATAATAGGAGGAGTCATTAATTCTCATTTACTCCTTGTGATGTTTTTGTGAGTTTTATTTATAAGCATCAGTAGGAAACATGAATAATTGTGCTTCTCATGTTTTCCATTGGTTTATTTAAAAGTACAATGTAGTCATTAGAGAGCTGAAGATGAGGGGATGGTAATAAATATTCTGCTTCTCTTTTTGCAACAGTTGGGCAAAGTTAATATGTTTCTACCTCTGTTTTCTCCATAAATGTGCTCTGAGTATCAGAATTCTATATTTAGCTGTCTAGTTCACATCTATGTTGGAGTCTAAGTAGGAAACAAAATGTGAAAGAAGTTCAAGTATCCTGCTAGAAAAAGAAATGTTAACATGTGAAAGATTCCAAAGACAAGAGGTTTGTCTGATTTTTCTTAGACATTTTTAATCTGCCTTTTTATCAATGTACATAGTTCTGATGTTATAATTTTTAAAATAATATCCTTATATTTGTTTAAAGCTTTTAATACTCATTGGTAAATTTATTTTCAGGAATTTATCAATATTAGCATTTTATCATCAGCTTAACATGTGTGGCTTTACAATCTCCTTCACCCTCTCTGCATTTGAGTTGACACTGCTGAATTATATGATATACTGCTTATCTGAAGCAATCTGTCTTCTGTCCAGAGGCTACAGAACTAACTTGTTAATCTAGTGCATGAGAATGGTTTCAGAAAAGATTATGTGGTCATAGAACATCCTGTGAGAGAGAAGGCAGAAGGCTTGAGCTCTACAGGTGCCTCAGGTTTACCACGCAGGAGAGACAGAGAGCACTGTATACATTCACTGCTTATCTGTGGGACACGGAGCTGGAAGATGGAGGAATGGGAGGCGAGAGGCATTCTGGGCATGTCAGAATTTATGATTTTGCCTCCAAATACTGTGGTCTGGAATTTAAATCAGGTTGTTTAAACACTGTACACAACATTAACTACCTAGTTTTTACAGAAAGAAGGCAGAACTACACATGCAGATTTTCAATTTAGGCCTAGTGTTAAATTTAATTTTGATTTCTTGATTGGCAAAGAATCAGTATACTAACTTCCAAGATGTGGATATGAATAGTTCTCCACGTGGCTGCTGGTAACAAGTATGGTGAGAGTAGTAACTACTTAGCATTAGCATAACCTAGGGAAAGTTCTTACAAAAAGGGCTTCATTATGATTTTGATGTAGAGCAAATGCCTTTTCACACTATATCTCTTCACTGAGCAAAATTGTTCACAAATGTCCCTCCCTTTCCCTCTAGGAAATTATATTTTAAAGATATTCATTTTGCAGAGCATTTCATCAAAAATCCAGTAAGATGTCATCTTTATACTTCAATTTTTTTGAATATTCCACACTTGGTCATAATACCAAAGTGATGAAAGCAAGCGTTTTCCTTCTATATTATTTTGCTTTCCATGGGTATAAATAATACCTTAGAACATCAACAATTCAAAGGTTTCAGATCATGGTCACTTGGCCCTGTGGCGAGTCTCCAGACTATCAGGGAGGAAGTATGCGGCAGAGAAAAACCTGTTCACCTCCCACAACAAGGAGCAAAGAGAGAGGAGGTACTTGGTCCCCGTATCCCCTTCAAGGGCATGTCCCTAATTACCTAAGTGTCTTCCACTAGGCCCTACCAACTAGTCTAGTTTTCAAGACCCCATGACCTCTCAACAGCTCCATCAACTACAGAGTAAGCCTTCGATACATGAGGTACTGGGGGACATTTAAGATCCAAATAATAATATCTATTTTGGATTTCTTATCAGTTTATGTCTAACAAGAGATGGAACATGAAAAAAGGAGCATTTTTTCCATACCAAGAAACCACATAGTCAAGTCCCTCAGTGGGGTGTAAAGAGACAGAGCTGTTAGCATCACTCTTCCTTGCACTCAGCCAACTACTGACTGAAACCTCTACAAACCGTGATTCTAAATAATTCTTTTCTCTTTAGAGTTGTGAGTGTCAGGTATTGTGTCTTGGCAATGAGATAGTAAATAAGACGGGACTCGAAATAAAAGTACACTGAACTCTTCCATAACATCCAGGAATTATACTCCTCAGTATTTACCCAAATGAGTAAAAATATACAAACACGTCATATTAGTTACTTTTCTCCTTGCTGAGACAAAAATATTCAACATCCAAAATTAAAAGAGGAAAAGTTTAATTGGCTCACGGGTTGTAGGAGTTTCAGTACATAGTTGGCTGGCTCCAAGGAAGGGCAACGTGGCAGAGGGGCATCGCAGAAGAGAAACAGTTCTTGGCAGGCAGAAGACAGCAAAAGCAAGCTAGCAACCAGCATCAACCATGGTAGCTCTCGTTCTGTCCCTTATATTTTATCCAGGCTACCTACCCTTAGGGTTGTCCTTAATCCTAGTGCCCTTAATCCTAGCATTGCATCATAACCAATCCCAGCATGTTCTTAATCCCATCAGCACAAACCCTAAGTACAGCCACCTCCAAAAATCCCCACTTAGGACCCCATGAAGCTTTGGGGGACCATCTAAATATGAGCCATAACATTCACCATTGCCTCACCCAAAGATTCATGTACATCCTTTATGCAAAAAGCAATTAGTCCTCTAAGAGTTGCCAAAGTGCTAACCGTTTTAGCATTGCTAGAAAATCCAAGTCCCAACTCTCCTCTGAGATTTAAGGCAAACTCTTAGCTACAAGCACCTTTGAAAATGAAAAAGAACTCTGAGTTCGATCCCCGGTACCACAAAAAAAAAAAAAAAAAGAAAGAAAGAAAATGAAAAAGAAGTTAAACACTTCCAACATATAACAGTACAAGACAAACATTACCATTCGAAAATGTACAAATAGGGCATAGAAAGGAACAGGACCACAGCAAGTCCAAAATCCAGCAGGGCAAACATTTTATTTCCATGTCCAGCATCTACTGCAATCTGTGGCAAGATGTGAAGTCCAAAGGACTTGGATAGCTTTGTTCCTACAGCACTGCCAGTGGTTGTAGCTCCCACAGCTTCTCTGTTGGGTGGCTCTGATCTCTCCTTGCAGTTTTCCTCAGATGATCCATGTTCCTAGCTTCTGCAAACTTCTAGGTTCTCCACTGAACCTTTGGCTTCACACTCACAGCTTTGCATGCTGCCCTCTCGGGGCACACTGCTTGGCCTACAAGCCTCCTTGTGAAATCTGGGTGGATGCCGTCCTGGCCCTACAGCTCTTGCATTCTGCATGAACCTAAAGCCAACACCATATGAATGATGCCAAGGTCTGCTGTCAGCCTGAGCAGTAGCCAGGCTTCCTTCTCTCTTGGCTATAGAGGTTGAGTGTCTATGAACTAAATCCTGAGGAGCAATTTTCCTAGGCCACCAATATTCTGGAGCATTGTGCTCTGGGGCTCTCTTCTCAGAGCAAATTCTTTTACATTCGCAATTTTGAGGTTGCAAAGGGTGGTGTCCTGCTGCTTTTTTGTGATTACCTCAGGCCATCTTTTCAATTCTCCTGTTCTTCACAGCAGTCAAGATCTCCTCTTCTTTATCTTTGCAGTCTACAGTTTTACTGGTGCTTTCTTTATGGCCAAGCTCACAACATTTTAAATCATCCTGTTGGGCTCTTTGCCCTGGATTCTCAACACAGATCTGGTTAAAAGCTCCCAACAGCAGCCATGTCACAGCCTCAATGTTAGACTGTCTTGAAATTTCTTCTGCAAGATCAATTAGTCTGCTACCCATTATGTCAGTCTCAGGCAAAGTCTCTGGACACAAGAAAAATGCAGACAAATTTTATGCCAGGTTTTAAGACACATGGTCTGGAGTGCAACAGGCAACGCAGTCCTTCCCAGCAGAAACCTCCTGAGCTTGGTCTTTACTGGCAGCATTTCTTATCAGCACTTGTTCTTCTAATCTCTGATCAGACTCTCCCATTAGGTACAGTTCAAGGTGTTCCAGCTCTACTTTTTCAGCCAGCGTCTCCAAACCTTTTCTAACTCTCCCCCTTCCGCAAGTCAGAACCAAAGACTCCTAAACCATGCGGTCAGGTACAGTCACAGCAATCACTTCATTCTTGGTAACAAATTCTGTATTAGTTCCTTTTCTCATTGCTAAGACAAAATACTCAACATTCAAAGTTAAAGGAGGAAAGGTTTATTTGGTTCACAGTTTGTAAAAGTTTCAATCCATAGTTGGTATTTTCCAAGGCAGGGTGGCATGGCAGAGGGGCATTGAAGAGGAGAAATAGTTCACGGCAGACTGAAGCAAGTTGAGCAATCAGCAGCAACAATGGCAGCTCTCTTTCTGTCCCTTATATATTATCCGAGCTTTCTGCCCTTAGGTCGGGTAGCACTCACACTCTTAATCCTAGTGCCCTTAATCCCAGCATTGCACCATGAATCTATTTCAGCATCACATCCTTGATCCCAGCAGCACAAACCCTAGATCCAGCCACCTCCGGAAAGCACCCTCTATGAACTCATGAATCTTTGTAGGGAGATCTAGGTACAAGCCGCATCACATGTACATTGATGTACTGGAGGTTTATTCATAACTACTGCTATGGTGTAAATCTGCAGTGCCTCCCAAAATGTTCATGTGCTTGCAAAGTGGTTGGATTATGGGAGCATGATACTCAACAGTGGAATCATTCATTGATGAGTTCTGTGGCTGAATGTATTGTTAGTAGGTAAAGACTGTTTATAAGTGGGTCGACGTGGATACGCATCAGAAGGGTGTCTTCTCTTCCCTGGCTTCTCCCTCCTCTCTCTACCTCCTGACTGTCATAAGTTGAGCACATTGTCTTCTACCATGCTCCTCTGTCATTGTGTTTCTGTCTTGAAGCCAGTCAAGCATGGACTGACATTGTGAACCAACGTAAGCCTCTCTTCCTTAACGTGGTGTGCATGTTGGATATTCTGTCCCTTTTAAGGGAAAGCGACTAAGAGATTTTAGTACCAGATCAGTGTGGTTTTTACTGTGACTGCACTTGACTATGTGTTTCAGAACCTTTTGGAGCTGGTTTATGGGAGAAGTTTTAAAATGTTTGGGATACCAACTAGAGGAGCCATAAAACATTATCAAATGAGTTTGATGGTCAGAGCTCAGAAGACCAGAATCTTGACAGAAATGCCAACAGTCAAGACCAAGTTCAAGAGGTTTCAGCTAGGTCAAAGAACAGCACTGGCAGTTAGAATAAAGTCTGTTTGTGTTACACTCCACAGAAAAACTGTCAAAAGTCTTACCTGAGACTTTGCCGGAGACCAAGATTAAGGATGGTAGGCAAATCTGGTAGAAGATATTTCAAAGCAGCTAACTGTTCAGACTGTGTTTCGGACACTCCCGGCTGCTTTGAACTAGATCTACAGTGACAGTTAGGAGCAAATATTAGAGCCTAAAAATGAAATTTTGCAGTTGCAAGAAATGTTGCAAGAAATGAAGTGCTTGCAAATTTGGAGCTGTGGAGAGAACATCGTTGCTGAAAAGATTTGTGTTAGAAAGAAGCCCAGTATTTGCATAAGGACAGTAAGAAAAATGGCTTGAAAGCATTTTAAGAATCAACAAGAATCCATCCTTCACAGGCATAAAGGAAGAAAAGTGTGACACTTTCATTTGAGAAGACAGCCGCAGGGTGTGCTGTAGAGAAGAGCCACATGGGGAACCAGTCACCTAGGATTAGTCTCACAGTACTCAGACATACTGGCACTCAGAGTCTCTCTAGCCATGATCCAGCTTGGCCTGGCTACTGCTCAATGAGGAGGCAGACCTTGGAGTCATCCACATGGTGCTAGTTTTACAGACATGCAGAGTCCAGGGATATGGAAGTATTGAAGCCCTCCACTCAGACTCCAAAAGGAGGCCTGAGAAGCCAGGCAGATTGCTCCTGATTTGGTAGTGCATGAATCTGTGACAGTCGATCTTAAAATGCAGTGGAGATCTCAGAAAGTTGCAGCTATCAAGAATGTGGACCATCTGGTGATGAAACATGCAGGCAATTAGTGGAGTCACCTTAAGATCTAAGTGGCTGCAATCAGTAATAGAATAGGGAGAGATCACTCAAGTCCTTTGGAGTTTACATTTTATGAAAACATATTCTGTGTGCTTGACATGGAGCCAAAGAATTTCATGTTTGCCTTGATGGGTTTCGGTCTTGTTTTTCCATTCCTTTCTATCCTCCTATTTATTCCATTTGGAATGACAGTGTTTATCCTGGAATGACAGTGTTTATTCCATTTTGAATGACATTGGAAGTGTTTAATTTTCTTTCTGATTTTTCCAGCATGTCAGAGCTAAAAGTTTGTCTTGAGTCTCAGAGACTTTAGACTTGGACTTTTCAGCAACGCTTGGACTGATAAAGCTTTGGCAACTCTTAAAAATGAAATAAATCCATTCTGCATTATGAGATAGACATGAATATTTTGAGGTCTTGGGTAGAATGCTATGGTTTACATCTAGAAACTCCCTCAAAACTCACACACGCATGTAAGGTGACCGGATCATGGAGATGTTATACTCATCAGTGGAATCAGCCACTGATGAGGTCAGTAGCTGAATTTGTTGTTAGGAGGTGGGGCCTGGCTGAAGGTGACTCACTGGTAGTGTGACTAAAATGAGTGTGTTCTTGTTCCTCTCTCCTGCCTTCTTCTTCTGCTTTCTGGCTGCCTTGGGGTTTGCACTTTTTCTTTTGTCATGCCCTGCTGCTGTCATGTTTCTGCTTCACAGTCAGGCAACAGTGGGTTACAACTGTGACCTAAAATAAGCCTCTGCTGCTTAAATAAGCCTCTTGCTTGTGAGTGGCAAGTATTTTGTCCCAGTGTAGGTGAAGTGACTAACATAATGTGCCTTTGAATGTTTGAATTGATAGATCAATTGTAGGTTATCCAGACAATGGATTATTGCCTAGCATAAAAGGAAATGAACTTTCAAATTATGAAAAGATGTGTGGAACACTACATACATTGTACTCAAAGTCTATATACAAAAACTATAAACTGATATTCTAACTATATGAAATTCTGGAAAAGGCAGAATCTTAGAGTTAGTAAAATGAGCAATGGTTGTCAGTGGTTAGTGGAGGGAGGGATGAATAAATGGAGCATAGAGGATTTTTACCATGGTGAAACTACTCTATATGATATTATAATAGTGAAAAACACTACTATAGATTTTTCAAAACTATATGGAAGGTACAAGTGTGAAAATTAATGTAAACTTTCGGCTTTGAGTAATAATGTGCAGTGTACGCTCACTGATTGTAACAAATGTACCATGACGGGGAATGTCGTTGGTGGGAAAGGCTGTCCATGTGTAGAGCAGAAAGGATATATGAACTATGTGTACTTTCTGATCAATTTTACTATGAAACTAAAATTCTTCTAATGAAATTAAGTCTATTAAAACTGAGTACACTAATCTTACTCTCTTCCATCTTTCCACTATTTTGTCTGGTTATATATATATGGGCTGAAAGAACTGGAAGATATTAGAGTACAAGCACTTTGTTAATATAATCCATGCAGTCTTTCCATCAGGCCAGAGAGTATAAGAAGAAGAGAGAATACACTTAGAGGAAAAGACAGAAGGTACCTAGCATAGACTTTTTTTGAATGTGCCAACTACAAATTTTCCTGACAATTTTTTAGAAACAATATTCTGTACTGTCAGGAAGTTTGAACATACATGTTATTTGGTGGAAATTACTAATTTTTTTGCAAAAACTTTATGTGTGCTGAGTGATCTTGACCACAATGGCTAAAGCAAAAACTGAACAAATTACAATTTTTTTCCCAAAAACTTTATGTGTGCTGAGTTATCTCGACCACACCGGCTAAAGAAAAACTAAACAAAAATTATTGATTATATGTACCATATTTTTATTATTCTCCTGTCACTGGAACAAAATGCCAGACACCCACAGTTAAAGGAAACTAAATTTAATTTGTTTCACAGTTTCAGAGAGCTCAGTCTATGCTCAGCTTGTTCCACAGTAGAACTATCATGGTGAAAGGCTTGAAGAGGATAGATGCTCAGCTCAGTGCACCCAGAAAGCAGACCAGGAAATGGCTCTGACAGGAAGTGGTTTGGGGCCAGATATAAACCTGAGTCAGGCCTCCAGGCCCATCTGGATGGACCTGGACGTTTTCTCTAAGCATCTCCCAAGCCAACCAAGTTGACAAATGAGCTTAGATGTCAGATAACAAATAAGCTTGTATATCAGATAACAACAGACTAGTAAAACATATTATAATATAATGAGTGGAATTTCATTAGCAATGGCAAAGAATATTTGCATGAAATTGAATACTCAAAAGAGGAGCATGAAATAAACCATAATAATAATTGCCTAAGGCGAACTTTATATTTTCAAAGAATGTAGTAACTAAGATACTGATTTGACAGACATGGATGTTTAAAAAAACAGCTATGACAACATCTAGCTAGATGATGCAAATTAACTGTTTTTCACTTTAAAACAAGTAAGGAAAAATAGTGATGTCTCTCTTACATCTATCATGAACTTTAAATAGCATAATCCATATAAATAACACTGCAATTATCTTAGAAATTCCTTGCTAATTATTGCATATACTACTAATGCAATTATTACAGATAATAACACCATCAGATTCACTTTTACACTTCTATTGTAGCATTATTTGTCAGATCTTCATCAACATGGTTAATTAGGTGAAATGAACATGTAGCTGTGCTTGTCTCCCTGGTTTTTCGGTAGATCATTTATGTGAAGAGCACATTGAGTATCTGTTGAAGCTAATACTGGCCAGCTGTACCTAGGGAAAGCTAGCTTTACAATCTTTTTTATCACATGTGAAAGAAGCACTGATACTAAAACTTTTATTTTCTTGCCAGTGTAGTGGCACTAAAGTGAGTGTACCAGAGAAAGTAAGTGAAATCGAAGGTTAGCTACTAAAACCATATTTGCAATGAGGAAAGTAGTTCTAAAGAGAGAATCACCAACAAACAGAGTTTGACATTTGAGAATCAACATCACAGCGCAGAGGTTAAGAGCTTTGGGATTATAAACTCTCTGGAGTTTCAGTTGTAACAGGCAAAATATTTCAGAGTACATTATTTCATGATGGTGCAAAAAAATTAAAATCTGTTTTCTAATTGCAATACTATTTCAAAATAACAGCTTCAAATATTAGACTCTCAGAGTCAGGTTTTATTATAATTAGCAACAAAGACCAATTATAAATGATTTATAATCTAAATACCAAATAATATGAATTACTGAGATACATCTATTATCTTTCATTGGAGCAGCTTTTTTATTTGTATATTTATTTATTTATTTGAAGCAGCAAAGAAAGAGAATGACCCTATCAGTGGCTGGAGTTCAAACATGACATGAGGAGCCAAAAAAAGGTGGACTCTATGTCAAACTTTTCTTCTAGGACCAAATTAAAAACAAAATATTTATCGAACTCATTAGCTTGATGTGCAATGTTGTGATATATTCCTTCATTTAAACTAGAATATAAGAAATCCTCTGCATTTAAATATGATGTGTTAAAAAAATGATGTGTTCTAGTCTTCAAAAAATCAGAGGTCAAGAATTTATATATATATATACACATATGTATGTATATATGTACGTATATATGTACTTAATCTCAATAGTGAGCTAAATAACTAAATACTTTATTCCTATTAAAAAAACAAACAAAAAAAGACATTCATCCAGGGTCTGAAATTTTACCTGGTTCCCTGAGGTTCTGGCATGATGAAGTGACAAGGATATGAAGAAAATATGAAAATTTAAATTGTGAAACTGAACACAGGAAGGAATTCACCTAAGCTCATGATCCTTCTGTGGAGTAGGAAAACAAAATGAATGTGGGATTACAGGAGTAATTACAACGACACAACTAGCTTGGATTGCTTCACATGGTTTATGTTGATGCTTCTCACAACATTTTATTACATTTGTGGATTTCATTAAGTATTTTATTGTTAAAGAGACTTAGGAATTTAACTTAGAGTAACGAAAAGCTATACCAAGTCCAGAATCTATACAATATAATACTACACAAAGCATTTTAAATTGGAAAGATGGGAAGAGTAGTTCTAGAAATACTTAGCAGGCATGTAAATTTTCAAACAAGTAATGGAGAAAGGATATAGCACTATCTTCCATGTTAATGATATGACTTTGGAGAAATAAGTATGAGATTGGAGACCAATTTTAGCAAATCCAATAGCATCATTTATAATGTAATGAAGAGATAGATTAATTTTTTAGTATACAGAAATAGTTTGGAAAGAAAAAAAGGCCAGTACAGGGACACATAAGAGCAGAATGGGATCTTACAAATAGTCATCAATTGTGCCACTGAATTAAAGGAAAGTATCAGCATACAGAACTCCTGGTTATTGCTGATGTTTTGATTTCTGTCTCACGTTTTAAATAAAGAAGAAACTTTCTAGACTTTGAGGCACAGCAGTGAACTTACACTTGTGAGAATGGCCATGCCTGGATATATTGGGTGAGAAGCTACGAGCTACAGTAAAAAGTTTGCATTTGATACTGAAGTCATGTACTTTTGTAAATTAGAAATTCTTTATATTGATAAGTGGTGAATAAAAATCATAAACATATAATTAAAATATTAACACATTTAAATCTATCAGGTAACATGCTTTTGCTTTTCTGAGAGTGATTTGCTCAAATCCATTTCACAACATTTTTTCCCCAAGTTACGTGTTTTATGCTTAGTGGTAATTTTATGTCTTAAATTATATAAAAATGATTTTTTAAATCTAAGAAGCAGATTGACCATCATTATCCAAATGAGAGATACTCTTTCATAGAACTCCCCAGACCGTAGACATTTGCCTAGATTCTCGTTTGGCTAATGGAATCATGGAGTTGACTCAACCCAAACCAGCTACCCCACTCCCTGTGTACTAATACCGATATTGCCTTAATGTCCTTCCATTTTCTATTAATATTGTACTTATGATACATTTGTTAACGGACTTGAGAGATGCTGCTCAAGAAAACTCCCTAAAATAAGTATGGAAAAATAACAAAGAATAAGACATTTCTTAAATTGTAAGATATTTCTAAAGATCAGGACTGAGTTTGCATAAGTTTTCTTCCCATATCCAGAAAAATGACACAAAGTGATTTATAGAATAATGCTTCAGAAATAAACTATTTTTTAATGTTAGAAAAATGAGAAAACTATTTTGGAAGTCTTAAAAGTAAAAAGGTTGGCAGACTGTAAGTATGAGATGAAATTAAGAGGTTAAAGACAGTAATCAAGCTTCTCTTGCACTATCCCTGCTTCCCTGCGGTTTGTTTCTAGGAAAGGACACAAGGAAAGAAAACTCTTGGTAGTGAGCCTCGATGTATCAGTCCCTCCAGGCAACTCATTCAGTGATTCTCCAGTTTTTCCTGTATTGTCCTACATTTTTTAGGGTTATTAATGGATAGGAAGAAGCGGAGGCAAAAATATTCTATTGGTTTTTCACTTAGAGTCATCATCTGTCTAAGGATTTCAAACATTCGGATTTTCATTTTGGCAAGTACCATTTTCATCTTCAAGTTCCATTCACTAGACAGACTTACCTTGTGATTCCTCTGGCTTTGCTCCTCAAGTATCCAACAACATTATTTTATTTCTTCTATTATCACACATAATTTAAGAAAAGTAAAAAGTGTAAATTTAGTTTATTTTTTTCTATTTTACTTGAGATTAAAAAATGGGAAAATTTTGTAATATTTGTATTTGATTAGAAATTGAAACAATATAATCTGACAATATAAAAGAATTAGGTAAACTTATTCTGAAGGTAGGAACCACATCACTTCTTGAAACAAAATACTTTCTGGCCCAATTGATATTGTATTGACTAAAAAACTCTTTTAGTCATGTTGAGGGAACACTGGAAAAATTCTCTAGGTAATGGAAGGAAATTTGAGTTTTGCCTCAAGAATGGTCTCCTTGGACAGACTTAATTGAATATACTATGAAAGAAACTAGAAGATCATATTATATTTTTCTTAGTAAGTCATGTCTAGAAAAAAATCATAAAGTACATATGATGTAAATGTCATTGGGTTCTTATTAGTCACTGTGTTAATGAATACAAACCAGAATGTACTACGGACTGTTAATGACTACAACCAGATTCATAGGTTTATTGGCTAATATAATTGTCACAACATAAAAGATGCTGGAATAAATCATGAAATAAAAGCCAAAAATTACATTTTGGGGGGAGGATGATAAAAATAGTTATCTGTAGGAATAGTTCAAAGCAAGGGTAACGTTACAAGCCTTGCTTGTTTTTGACTTAATCACATTTTCATTAATTCTGCCTTTGAAATTTAAATTTTCTGTACATTAACTGAAAGAAAAGGACAGTTATATCTTGTACTAAAGCTATCTGATGCAATAAATTTAATAAACTGACAATGTAACTATTACAGGATAATATTCAATAAGTCAAATAAGTTATTATTTAGAAGTTGTACTTTTAAAGGGAATACAATGAAATGTTAAAAAGATATTGTGATTTAACATGTTTTAGAATTACCACATTTATGAAGTGCAGGTAAGTGGGAAGGTTCCTAGAAGAAAAGGAAATACTAGAGAATTAGGAAAAACAGAGGGGATTATGCCAAAAATTAAGCTTTTGGAAAGTAGCCAAGAACAAATGAGTAAAATAGCAAATGAATCTGTAATTTTCTTCATCTATCAGTGAAGATGGGTTCTACTGATGAATGCAGTCAGCAGACACCACGATTTCCTCTACTTAAGAAAAAAAATGTTGAAAGAATACAATGATCAATAGCACTCTCTGACTTAGTCCAGTCACTGAGTGGACTCTGGCCTAGAAATAGGTTTTTGTCATGTTTCAGCTGCAGTTTACTTGAAATACCCATTGAACTAGTTGAGAAAAATAGATCTAGGCCTGTTTTATTTCTAGTATGCATATTTGGTGGGTGTGTTTTGCTCGTGGAACCTAAAAATGTGTGAATGTATAATAATTCATAGAGCTGATTTACCTAAATTTTTAGCAAAAAGATCAAACCATGTAATGAGAAACTCAATTCTCCAGTATATGCATACATGAGATCTATGGGAGATGATTTTGAGCATATTGGCTATATACAGTAGCCTTTTAAACAGTTTTGAATAACTCTGGATCGGTTTGTAGGTCCTGGTCCTCCTTTTTTTCAATCTTCTCTTCCTTCTTGATTACAGTAGTAGCCTTTTAAACAGAAGAGTATCACCTAAGACCCCTCAAAAACTTTTGATGCTATGGATTTATTGATGTTCCAATAGACTATAGTTGTTTTATACTCAAAATATTTAAAACAACCGAGCTCTGTTCCAACTCTGACTATAAGTAGCCATGCCACAGTTTATCTCCTGCTTAGGTGTACTTGCTTGAATAGCTGCTACAAGAACCAAATAGAACAACATGTGTTAACCCTAAAAAATGTAAAGATGCCAGATGATAATGAGCAATGGTTGATTGATTGTGTCAATTTGAGTAAGAGAAGTTCAACTAAATTGGTGCAGCAAATCTACACCCTAGAATGTAGAAGGTGCACCTAAGGGCAGCTCGTGGCGTGGAGGTATAAAGGGGAAGTGAAGGGCAGGTCAGCTCTGGTTCCTTCAGAGGAGGGCACCGGTCCTCGCCTTTAGTCTGGGCATGATTTTGTGGCTTCCAGCACAGACTTTTCAGCTGTCTGGTGCAGACACTTTGGCCTCCCGATACAGACTCAGACAGAACACTGCAGTGAGCTCCAGACCTTCAACTAAATCTTTTGGATCTCTCGTGCACAGACAGACCTCTGCATTCTTCCACATCCGACTCTGTGGGTGGCCTCACAAGCCAATCTGCACATTCTTATATATTCATGCATCTTGTATTATATCTGTTTCTCTAGTAAATACTGGCTGATATATAATGGTTAATTCTTTAAGATGTTATCGATATTTTTCTTACCATTCTAACTGAATTTCTAAAAACAAAAGTACAGCAATGAGTAATTAAAGAAAAAATGCACCATATTTTCTTTTCATAAATGTGGATATGATATTATGATATTTTCTAGGTCTAGTTATCAGTGACTATCTGGAGGAATATAACTATATATATACACATATACATATGGCTTTCATGCTAAGATATATCTTGCAACTTTCTTTTTTTCTATACTTAATGAATTAATATTTTAATAACTTTTATTTTGGAATAATTTTGGTATTATAGAAAAGTTCAAAATAATTCAAAATATTTCAGGCAGTTCCTGTAATCCTCTTATCATTTTCCCCAGACAATAATGCCTTACTTTACTATGGTTTATCTCTTCACTGTCTGCTGTTAGTCACAGGGGCTGATTTTCTTTTCCTCCCCTCTAAAAGGGCTTCTTTTGTTCTGACACTACCTAGGGGTCCCATCTTTCCCTTCAGAAACTATATGAATTAATCACTTTTCATACATAAAAGTATTAATGTATTCTTTCAAAGAAGTTTCATTGCTTGTCTTATGAATAAATATCTTGGAAAATAAAGGCAAACAAAATAAAAAATAGTTGCATACAAAGAAATGAATTCAGGAGAGGTAGCATTTTAGTATCTTGTTTGTTACACAAATTCTCTCAACTCTTCTTCTTTTGGGTTAAAATATATCTTCCAAATAAACCTCAAATGCATAAAACTATTCTATGAAATGATTAGGATTTACTTTTATTGAAGCACTTAGGATTTATGTGGGTTGAATATTCAATATTCAGATTTCAAATGTACACTTTTCAATGATATATTGGCAGGTTAGATCATTTTCTGTAACACTTCCAGTGGTCATGAAGTTATTTGTTTTCCCCCATGTGAATATTACAGGAATTAAGAGATACAAGTTATAAACATGTGATGCAGTTGTATCATGAAGTCTTAATTCCCCAAATGTGCTTTCAGTAAACATTGCCCACAGCTCTGGAAAACAGCAGTTGTTTTTTTTTTTTTTCTCCAGGGATAGCAAGACAAATACCTTGCTACCCACACGTTACCTAGAATGTAGGGTTTGAATATGCTGGATACAATCATTAGACAATTAATTTCAGTTGTTTTTACCTATATCAATGCTAATGGAAGTTAACTGATATGTCCTATAAATATTTTCTGAACCTCTCTGGGCACACAGCACAGAATCTCACCCACTGTGGATATTCTCGTTGATATTTGTCAGTCTCCCTTCATTTACTCACACAAACAGTTAATGTCCTCATTAATTGGCTATCTCCTTGGAATAATAGACTTCATGTAAAATTTTTATGTGAATAAAAATCATTTACATGGAAAAGAGAAAATTCAGAATTGACTTAAAAGATCATATGAAAATAGGAACAATTTTTGGAAAAAAAGTAATTTAAACGTATAAATATAAAGTGATAATAACAATAAGGGAATAAGTTAGTGGGTTTTAGTGTGACCATTAGTTAATAAATTGTTTTGTCCCCTTCCATTTTTTAGGTATTTGTTTTTATAATACAGAAGAAGATTGATGTATTCCTGGATTTTACTGCCAATGAAGCAGGCCATGACTAGAAAAATGTCTATTAATATATTTCTGAATATCCAATGTTACTTCTAAAAATGAAAAAAATATACTATAATTGTTTTATGTGTTTTCCTGCCTGTTAGTCTGGCTGTTAATTTGTATTTATTATAATTAACTTCATAAGAATTTAAAAATAAACAAATTGATCTAATACTGGCAAATGTTTGCTTAGAAAGGGGGTGGAAGAGAAGGAAAAAAAATGAAATTGAGATGCTATGAACATGTACCAATTCCTAACCATGAATGTAATCATTACATATGTAAACTTATACTAATAAAAATATAAAATTTAAGAAGATGGAAAAAGAGAAAATCAAAACAAACAAGAATATACAATGGCTTAGCCCCAATTCCTGGCAAACTAGTCAAATTCCTAACTTTTAGCATTGGACTTTGCAGCTTTCACAGAGAATGCTTGAACTGGTTTATTAAAAGTCACCTATGTTACTGTAGCCAGGAGATATTTAGAGTGTTACAAAGAAAATAGCAAACACAGCTTCCTGATAAAAGCCTGAGCAGGGCACAACCCTTCACACTGTCAGAATCTGTGACAGTTCAAAAGGAAAGAAAAAGCAGAGAGACTCATAAAAACATACATGCACATCTATGATCACATTTCGGTTCTCCTGCTTCTCCTACTGCCAATGACAAAACTAAAAATGTATATAAAACAAAATACAGGTGGCTAGCAACTTACACAAATTTTATTTACACATAATAAATATTTTCAGGACTTGAACTCAGGAAGAAAAGAAATAAGTACTGTAACATGCTAAAAGGAATAATGCCTAATCAAACATTCTGCTGTTTTGGTATAATAAACATGTTGGATTTAACTTATAACCCTGTAAATAAAACATTGAAAATATATAGATTAAAATAGCAATTAATAGCTAAATAGAAACTATTGACTATCCTTATGAACAAAAGTCAAATTAAGCCACCATTTCAAACAATATGTAAAATTATACCCTAGAAAAATTAAATTCCAAATTAAAAAATAAGATTACAAAGGGAGGTGTTTGGCAAAATGGGAAATGCAGATGAAAAAATTATAATGCATTCGGTTACAAGAAACTTAAAATGCCCAAATGGGAGAATAATACAGAAAAAATGACAAGTAATTATAAGAAAATATCTAACACAGGAAAGAAAAAAGGAGAGTATTTTAATATATCTGTAGATATTTAAATTTTAAGTAAAAGTACATAACAAAAAATAGAAAAGGCTATGAAAAGAATAAACAAAGTAGAAGAGTTTGTTGAATTGATTATATAATAAATACGTTAAAAGATATTCTAGCACTTTGTTAATCAGACAAAACCTAATCAATAAATAGTTAATAGTTTTGATAATACTTATAATAAATAGTTTTCATTGGTAATATTGGGAAATAATTTAAATATAATAGCATCCAATACTGATGATAATGACAAAATGAATACTCACATACATTTTTAAATGAATATTCTCACCACAGAAAAGTTTTGCAAAATAATCTCCTGAATCTAATATTGGAATATGTATTCCAGTAGGATCAACAAGCCTCACTTTGTGATAACATATAGAAATAAAAACTCCAGCAATAAAAAAATGTACTGAAAGATATTTTCTGCAGAATTCTTTGGAATGATAAAGCATCCTAAGTAGTATAAATAAGAGAATGGTTAAATAAATCATGGAATATATATAGGTATCTGATACTATACTGATATTAACGAAAAAATATATAACCTTCTTTAAAAGAAGCAATTAACAATCAACATGTATAATAAATATATCCATATTTGTGCATATGTTTTCACAGATTTAGAAAATTTCTTGGAAATATGCATAATATACAGTTAATATTTTTTTCCTTTTGAAGCTGGAGAGGAGAATGGAGAAAAATAGGTGGATGCTGAATTTCACTGTGTACTTTTTTCCTACATTTTTATTAGTGCACATTTGTTACACAGACTAATGGGTTTCATCTTGGAAGATTTGTAGATGCTCATAAGATACTTTAATCACCTTCTCATCTTTTTTTTTTTTAACCAAGAACGTGGTCCCCCACACCTTCCCCACACCTCCCTTCCATTCTCCCCTTTCCTTATTTACAGCAGGTTTGGCATAATAGATATTAGGTAAAAGAAAGATAATATTCAAAAGAGAGGAGGACTAGAAGGGGAAAAGAAGGAAGGGAAAAGGGAAAGAATGGAAAAATGTAAACATAAATAAACCCTGTCATCTTTAGCCTCTCATTTCAATGAGCATATTACAAATTTGTAGTTTGAAAAGACAATGGAATAGAGTATCAAAATGTATGTTTATTGAATTACATACAGTCTTTCAAATATTGTTAGGACACATGACATCATTTCTCGTGGAAAATAAAATATTTCTCTTCATTTCACAATTAATTTAATATCAATCCAATAGCCACTTTTGAGCTTTACTGAGGTTTATGGAATCTCTGAAATTGCCAGAGAACCTTCAGAAGCAACTAATGCTCCCTTTAAGGGCATTTTAGCTATTTGGCTGAGAGTTAACAGATTGTAGCTGTTGGAACATTGTGATCTAGTCTGAGTGATAAAGTGAAGTACTATAGTTCCTGACAATAAATGCCAACTGCAGTGACTTTATCAGTCAACTAATATTAAGAACATATTCGAGGGCAGAGTATCATTTCTCCGTACTTGACATCCAGGCACAAAATATTTTCCAATGTTTATTAGCATCACATAACTTGATAAGAGGAGGTGCTTTTGTTGGTTTCAAAAGTGCTTTAATCCAGTACCACAACACACCGCTGCCTTTGAAAACATAGAACTTCAGATTTTGTAAGACTAAAATAGTTTAAATTGAGCTGTATACATTTATTGAATATTTCAGATATCCTTGTAAATTTCTGATATGACATGAGACAATTGTTATGATTTTCCAAATAGAAATTAAAATATAAATTTTGAATAAGAAAACAGTAACTTTAAAACTGATCATTCCGATTAGGTGTTAATGACATCTATATTGTCATTAGGTAATAAAATTCTAAATTGTTTAACACCAAGAGGATCTATGTATAATTCATGTTCAACTAAATAAATCTCATACAACAAAAATAACAATACTGTGAAGAAAATATGCCTGTAAAAGCTGTGTTTTCAAAAGTTTAAATGAAAATAAATGTTGACAATGACATAGTGATAGATTTTTGGGTCTTCATCCAGTTTGCATATTAACTTTAGAAAAGTACTTCCTTCCAAACCTCCCTCTGTATATGCTAGTTTTTTTTTTTTTATTTTTTTAGGTTCCTCAAGGCATTTTAATTTACAGTTTTATTTTTGTGTAATTGAATTTACCAATCACGTACAACTGGAAACTATAACTTGATTAGTTTGAACACATATATCTAGCATAATAAAATAATATTTCTGTAACTCCAAACATTTTCTTTACCCTTTTGTAAAGTCTCTCTGCCTCTTTCCTCTTCCATGGATCTGCTTTCTCTTATAATACATTAAGATACTTTAGTTGGTTAAATTTTAAAATAAATCATGAATACATTTTTGCAATGGGTTTCTCATTTTACTAATCAATTTCTAGGTGTAACTTGTTAAATGAGTGAATGTTTACAGGAGCTCTTTATGTAATATTTCCCTCAAAATTTCTGACACCTGTATCTTTTTCTCTTTTATTCTCTCTCTCTCCCTTTCTCTCACTCAATCTTCAATTTTATTGACGTATAACTGGTATAGAAACAACTGCATATATTTAATATGTGCAATTTGATGCTCTGAATGACACAATCACGTGTCATACCATCACCACAATCAAGGTAAGGGACAAATAGAACCAAAGTTTCCTTCTGGCATCTGCATTTCACCTTGTGATTAGAACACTTAACCCAAAACCTGTCCTCTCACGAAATTTTGAGATGCATAAGACTATATTGTTAACTGTGGGCTCTCTATTATATAACAGGTCTGTAGAATATCTAGCATACCTGAAACTAGCATTCTTGAAACCAATGAATAACGATTCCCTATTTCCCCATCCCCAACATCTGGCAATCACTAATATAATTAGTGCTCTGTGATTTAGACTATTATAAATTACTACTCACAGCCTCATGGAAGTAGAATAACATGGTATTTGTTTTTATGTCACTGGAGCCTTGACTTTGTAAAATATCTTCCAAATTTTTTCAACTTAGTACAA
The DNA here is from genome assembly GCA_004026905.1 of Hystrix cristata. Taxonomy (NCBI): domain Eukaryota; kingdom Metazoa; phylum Chordata; class Mammalia; order Rodentia; family Hystricidae; genus Hystrix; species Hystrix cristata. The sequence continues at coordinate 37,905 of PVJO010012438.1, forward strand.
ATGACAGGATTTCCACTTTTTTTTTATTTGAACAATATTCCACTGAACCTAAATATTTAATTTTCTTCAGTCATTTATCTGTGGGTGGGTATGTTGGGCTTCTTCTATAGCTTTCATTAATATTTTCAGTGAAGCTAAATTAAACTATGATTATGGCTGACACTGTTCATTGCAACCTGGCTTTTTGCCAGAGATAAAGTTTTACCCTATAATTTTCATTGATTTAATGTGGTGGACTTATTGTGGTCAACTTGAGTAAGAATGCCCAACTGAACTGAGTTGGTTTGGTTCTGGGCATTGAGGATTCACCTGAGGGTGGTTGCCAACACAACATAAAGAATGGGAGCAGAAGTTAGGTGCCAGGTGTTTCTCAGGAGAAGCTCTTTTGCTGCTGGTTCTCTCAAAGGGAACTTGGCTCTTCTCATTGCAGAAGGAGCTCGGGGCCTTGCTGTCATGGAGCACGGCTGCTGTCCCCTTCAGGGGAGCTCTGGTCTACATCTCTGCTGTGAATCTTGTATGCTGATTCCAGTATAGATTTCTTCAATATTTTAGTGCAGACAAAGGATGTACATGGGACATTGCTGTGGGCTTCTAGCCCTTGATTGGATCTTTTGGATCTTCAGGGCGTGGGTAGACATTCTGCACTCTTTCTGTATTTCATATGTGTGAATGTTGTAACTTGGACTTGTCCTGTATTAACTCTGCTCTCTTGCAAACCATTGACTCTAGAAAAGTAACTAAGACATTTAAATAATATTTGTTTCATTTCTACCAATTTGTCTCACTTTTACATTTTCTTGCTTGTAATATATGTATGTATGTATATATGTATATATTTGTATATTGTGTTAGTTACTTTCTTTTGGCTGGGACAAAATACCAGACATTCACAAGTTGAAGGAGAAAATGTTTATTTTGGTTCAGTTTATAGAAGTTGCAGTCCATAGACGGCTGGTTCCAAGACAGGGTGGCATGGCAGGGCAACATGGCAGAAGAGAAACAGTCCATGGCAAGCCAGGAAGGAAATAACAAGCATCTAGCCTTGCTTTCCCTCTTTCCCTTTAAATTCTATCCAAGCTATAAGCCTATTGGTTGTGGCTTCCACATTCAGGGTGGGCCTTGCCATTATCAAAACCCACAGTGTGTGATAAGTAAATCAGCGGACTGATTTACTTATCACACACTTTTGATCCATATACACACGCCCTACCACCAGCCCCCTCCAAATATCTCCACCTGTGAATGCATGAGGCTTTGGCGAGACATCTAGGTGCAAACCATAACATATATGTGTATATGTATGAGTAATATATGTGATACATGTATTCCAAATTTCTTGATTTTTGTATGTACCTGACATGGAGAAGTTATTTAACCTACATATTCTTCCTTTATTTGTATTTGTTTGCTTGCATTTAAAAAAAAATATTCAAGTAATGATAATTATAAAGATATGGAGTATTCACATTCAGGGCATAATAACCTTAAGTAAGTACTTTTTATCATATTCTATAATGACAGTTCAAATATAGGGGCAGTCCTTCACGTAACAGAAAACCTTAGTGTCTCCATTTCAAACTTGAATTAAATAAGTGGAAAACCCTAAACAGTATACTTCGATTAATCTCTCTAGAGACTATTGCCTGTTTTTGAGATTGGATCTTAATTATCTTGCTTTGTTTTTAATATACATCAAGTAATACTTACATATTTTCCTAAATCTCTATAACCCAAAGTCCCAAGCTGTTCTGAAATAGTCTGTTAAGAACCTGTTTTTATTTTGTAGTTATAAAATATATGCATTTTAGTTTAATCAATTTACAAATGCATTTCTAAGGCTACAAAAATAAAATATAGCCTCCAGTCATTGCTGGGCACAGAAAAATCCCGCAGGGCATGCTGTCAGTTTACATTGTGGTTAAAAAGAAAGTTTCAGAAGCATTAGCCTCCAAGTAAGAAGCACAAAAGAAACTGTAATATACACCCATATCATGGAATTATCTTGATTTATGTAAGTAGCACAGATAGAATTACCTAAGGGGATTTGTGGTACAATTGAAACAGAAAAATACTAAGTTTTAAATTGTGTCTCACACTAGTTGCAGCAAAGAAGTCTTGCTCAAGAGGATCATAAACTCACAAATGGAAGTCAGTAATTTGTCTACTGCAGGTTGAATAATCTAATTGTTGTTTATGTTGATATAATTGCTATAATGAAAGTAGGGAAATGGCATCAAACCACATTTTCAGAGTATTAGTGATTTTATGAATTTAGATTGATATTGTATTAAAGATGAATAGTTAATTGATTTGACCAGCTACTAAATCATTTTTAAATTTCTTCATAATGAAATGTGCTTTATACTAAGAAATAACAGAAAGAGAAAATGGCAAGCAATAGGAAGAGATTTTAGGTGACTGATTACCACTAATAGTTCTTTTTTTATTCTTTTCGGGCGTTTTTATTCAAATATTAAAAACATTCAAAGTAATATTACTGAGTAAAAATTATGATTTAAAAATTAGGTGGCTAAATGGATAGAAAAGAGAATATGAAACATGACAATAGTACCTAAATATTTTTCTTTTCAACATTAGTCAAATCTATAAGTGTGAACTTCAATATAAAAATTAGATGAAGGCTTCAGTCCTGATAGAAAATAGGAAAGTATCATAATCATATAACAAAATTAATCAAACTGCCTGTACAACTGAAAATGTGTTCTGTGATCAAGAAAACCCTGAGAAGTATGCTCAGAAGACAAAATCTTCTGATATTTCAAGATGTACCTAAGATAGCATGCTTGAAAATGTTCTACAGAACAAAATACGTAGTCGTTAGCTCCTGTGGTTCTGGGCCAGTAATAAAGCTCTTTGTCTCAAAAAATAAATCATGAAATTAAATAAGGCAAAGTATGCAATAGGTACAAGAAAAGTCAACACAAAGAATCAATTAGAAGGCTTTAATAAGTCATTCTGCATTTGAAAAAATAAGTAATTTAAAAGGCACAAGGGTGTATCATAGAATACTATAATTCATGAAACTCATTTGACCTTTTAGTATACAAATTGTAAAAAATATAGAGAGTAATACAGGAAATGATTTATATGCTAATAGCAGCAACAGTTTTTCCACAATAAAGTCAGTGAGATGTCCATAATCTCTCAAATTAATAGAAAACAATATTCAAAGATCATAAACTTGAGCTGCCATAAAACTAAAGCTCAATATAGAATAATTAAAAATAAATTATTGAAAAAAGTATAGTTAAAAATTCAGAGTGTTTAAAAATTCCAAATAAACTTTCAAAACTGCTCACTTTGTTTTTTTGTTTTGCTTTGTTTTGTTTCAAAATTTTGTTTTTATTTTTACTATTTTTTATTTTTACCAAGAACATGTATTTGTACATTATATACATAATGATCATAATCAGCATGGTTGTTTTGTACCTGTACATGATGTATCTTGGGTTTCCCCCCTCTTCCCCTCCTAGCTCAAACTTATAATGAAATAACATAAGATCTACTCATTCAAAATAATTAAGAAAGGAAAAAAAAATCACATACCAGTAAATTTTATGAAATGAGTACAATCCTAGCTTTGGAGGGGAGCAAGAAAATGTAACCTACACACTTATCTTTCAGAGTTTAGAAGAAAATAGTGAAGACGGAAGTATGTCTAGAACTACTCGTATACTTACTCCTACTCCCAGGAGATATTAGGACTATAATTAGGATGGGGAAAGAGCAGTGAGGGAGCTGTTGAAATAGAGTATCTAAAAACAAGATGGAAGCAATAGAAGTTATAGTTACGGTTGAATACAGAGCTTATTTTGAAGATAGTGCTAAATTTTTCTGCCTAAATAAATGGGCATAAAGCGTCAAAGCAATAAGCAACCCTGGCTTTCCATGACTTATAGAATTAAGTCTAGTTTTCTTAGCTATAGGCTGTAAATGATTAGAGTCCACTTCTCTGGTCAAACTCGGCTCCTCTTCTCTTAGCAGAGTGCATTGTACACCAAGTCCTTTAGCTACTCAATACACATTTTGCACCATTAAATTTTTTCTTTACCTGACAGTCTTGAGCAAATTATCTCTTAAATGATTTTCTGCACTTTGTTTCCAAGGCGCTTTTGTTGTTAAATCACCTTGTGGATCGCAGGTGAAATGCGCTCTTTAATGCAGACTCCCATGAACGCTGTATTAAGTTGCACTTCTCGCCCACTGTCCTCCTCCATCTTCCATCAAAATCATTCTCTAGTGCAACATATGTTTGCAGCATTTTGAATTTTGAAATCCCCAGCCAATCGTTTCTTTATATATTGGATTTCCTGTTTTATTTTGTCTCTCTCAAATTTTCAGTAAGTTCTCTGAAGGCAGGAGCTAGCTCTGAATTAAGTTATAGCACACACTAGGCACTTGCAATGGATTGACTCTTCAAATAGCCCGCGGGGAGAAAAACAAACAAACAAAAAAACAAACGAAAAAACAGAAATTAATGAATAAACCCAAACCAAGCAGAAGAAACCTGTCCTGGTTACTGTTTTGTCGCTGGGACATAGTATTGGACATCCTCAAATTAAAGGAGGAGTGCTTCAATTTGGCTTACAGTTTGCAGGTCCATAATCAACTGGCTCCAAGGCAGGGTGGTGCGGCAGAGGGGCATGCAGAGCAGGAACAGCTCAGGGCAGAGCAGACAGGAGGAGAAGAGATGAAGGAAAGTGAGAGGGAGACACATCCTTCTGGCCACGCCCACAGTGACCTACCTCTTCCAACAAAGCTTTGCCTCAGAACAGCACATTTAGTTATAAACTCATCAGTGGACACACTGATGAGTTTCACATCCACGTGATCCAGTCACCTCTTCAAAACCCCATTTCTGAGTACTTCAGGCTTTGGGGGACACATAAATATAAAGCATAACCAAAGCAATCGTCTCTCCTGATTAATTCAAATTAGTTAATTAGTGAAAGGTTAATACGAGCTCTTCAAATAATAGAGAATCATTGTTTCCATATCATATTTAACTCGGAAAGACTAGAAGAAACCGAGCTATGTCAAATGATAGTGATGTCCCTAAACTGGGACTCTTTCCATTGTTTTTGATATTTTCTCTGCTCTGTGTCCTTTGAGATCAATACAAATAATCTTCATCAAGTTTTCCTGTATTCTCAGCCTATCGTTTTAGCTTTGTCTCAGGAGGATACCAGTAAAAGTTCTAGAGAAGGGGGAAGAAATGCCTTGGCATTTGCTTCCTTAGTTCCCTCCTTGGAGAATCACTGCAGGCAAACTGCATTTCTCAGCACAGCTCTCTCTCACTTGGTCTTGGTAACTGCTTCACTGTATTATGTAGTATAAGCACCCCTTTCATGCTAGAACTAGCACTTCACGCCTACTTGTTGTTTCTGTGCTCCTTCATACATAGGTTTGAAAGTAGTTTCTGAATCAGTTTTCAAAATATACTCATTTTGAATGTGCCATCTTTTACTTTTTATTGCTTTTAATACTGAAGTCACTGTGAAAAGTGGTATATATTTTATATAATCTCCAGAAATAAATATTACTATATAGTAGTCAGTAATAAAAGGTAAAGCTGCGGAAATAGAAATAAGAATGTCACATACATGTGACAGAAATACTTATTAAGTATAATATTGAATAAAATGTATACTATATATGAAATTAACAGTTCAGTGTAAAAATATACACAATAATTAAAATATTTCCTTATGTATTTTCCAAACTCTATTGAGTGTTTTATAGGAGATATGCACTTTAATCAGCCCTTTGCCTAATATAAAGTCATCCAGTGCTTAGTGCAAGTTCAACGGGGTTGTAGTTCTTATTCTTTCATATTTTTGTATTTGAGTCTGAGGAGTAAAGCCAGGTAATGGTCAGCACACCAGCTCTCACAGTCCTATTACGATCACTTTGCAGATGAGTTAACTTACACTAAAAGATGATGTGACTTTGCCAAAAAGAAAGCAGCAGAAGTGAAATTTCAATCAAATCTGGATCATTTATACTCTTAAACACTACCCTATCCAGCTTCCTATTACAACACAAGCTGTGTAAGATTAATAGAGTACTACTCTGCCATAAAGAATGAAAAGCTTGAGATATTTCCAGGTAAATGGATGCATCTTGAGATCATACTCTTAAGTAAAATAAATTGGACACACATAATTACATACTGCATTGTTTCTCTGGTGTGAGAAACTGAAAGTGTAAATAAAGACTGAAATGTTTTATATTGGGAAAGGAAAGAAAATGTCCAAATGGAAAAGGGAACAAGGGAGGGTGAGAGGGAAAGGAATGGAGGGACAAGAGAAATAAGAAATGGTGGGAAAAAATGGAAACAGCTTTTGTAAATAAGAAAGGAGGAGAGGGTGAAGGGAGGGGAGGGGAATGGGAAAAAAGAAGCAGCAAGATATATCATGGACAGGTACAAATCCCCTATGTTGAATGTTATTACTATGTCCATCTAAAATGTACCATTAAAATAAAATAAATTTTAAAAAAAGATTAATCAACTAGAAATGTAAAAACAAAATGCTTAACAATTAGCATCTATTTAAAAAAAGATATAAACTGGCCAAGAAAAATTATATATTTAAAAAAAGAAAAACTATGTATTTAATCTAAGGAAATTTTTAAAGAGATGAGTAACTTAGAAGAATTTATAAAAACTGTATTTTATAAAAAGCATTTCTATAAAAAGCATTCACTGATTCCCAACTTCTCTAATAGATTAGGACTAAAGCAATTTAGGCTCACCTCAGGATATTTTCACCCTAAATTTGACCAATGATTCTTAAATTCATCATTTAAAAAAATAGACACAAATTTACATGAAACAAAGAAAAAAAGTACTATCAGATACTTGGCAAACATTAAAAGAGAATACAAAGATGTTACAATTAAAGTATGATCTCTGTGGAAGATAAAAATTAAAAAATAGATCAGCCTATATTTAAGTATTTGATTGATTAAAATCCTTAAAAACTTTAATGTGTTTTCAACAAAATTCTTGTGGGTCAAATACCTCATCAGAGTAAAAACTAATAAAATTGTTTATTTTCTTATAACATATAACAAAATAAATTTTGCTTGGCTCTGAGTGATAAGAAATAAATAAGTACATAAGTAAAAGAAATAAAATTAGATTATTTAAATGATTTGTTAGTAGGAAGGAATTTTTCTGCTAAGGAAATTAAATTATAAATATTTACATATGTAAAACATTTATAAGTCAGAAAACTTATAAAACAGTAATGTGTTTTACAAATACACTCAGCAAACAGTGGAAATATGTATGATAGACATAAGGCTAATTTTCATAAGCAGCAACTTTTTTAAAAAATGTGAACTCAACATGAAAGATAGGTAACATTTGTAATCAATTCAGAAAATTAGGTTTATTATGCAATCTAGACTAAAATGCTATTCTTAATTGTATTACTGTGTTTACTGTATGTGTAAACAAATATATTAAAATGAGATATCTCTTTCATAACTATTGGCAAAGATAATGACCTTATATCTTAACAAGATGATGTAGTATTCTTTTCTTTTTATAACAGATATAGATCTTCAGTTCTGAACTAAACCTGTATTAAAAGTGAGGCACTAATCAGAAAAGAAACATTTCTCTGCCTACTTAGTATGGATAAAAATAACAAGGATAAAAGCAAGATATCTGTTGATAGCAAAACTAGTGTTTTTAACCATCATATTTTATAATGTTCATATTCTTTTCAGAAAATTCTGTAAGAATACTCCAAAATATTAACAGTTGCTCATACTGAGAGTATAAAAATGGACAACACTGGCTGAAACGGAATATGTATCTCACATTTATAAAAAATGTAAGATTAAAAATTATTATCCAGGGGCCAGGGATTTAGCTCAGTGGTTAGAGTGCTTGCCTAGCAAGCACAAGGATCTGAGTTTGATCTCTGGCACAAAAAATAAATAAATAAATAAATAAATAAATTATTGTCCAAATATTATCATGACCTAGAATAAAAAGTAAGAACTAGAACTTACCATATTTATTCAACTGTAATTATTTTGGATGGTAAAAGCATACATTTCAATTTCTGCAACTTTAAGTGTTACTTTTTGTTCTTCTTCGAGTATATAGTGCTTTAAAACATATTTAAGGAAATCTAATAATTTACTTTTCGGTTTTTAATTTAAATTTTAAGTTAATGTATAAGAGCCACTGTGAATTCCCAAGTACAAGCATGTTTCTGCTTATGATAATTTCTATAAAGATTTACATTTCAAAGCATAACTTTGTGCCAATAATTTTGGCTGTACCCCAAACTGAGGAGGAGAGGAAGCAGAAAAGTGCTATAGAGTATTTATCGACCTTTACAAGAGTAGTGAGAGCATCACGTGAACTGAGAGTTGGATGTTCCTTAGCACATCTGCATTATGAAAGTGCACCAGTGTTTGCGGGTTCATTAAGATGGTTTTAGACAGCTGCCTGGACAACAGGAACCGTTTCCTCACCCCCTTTTTCATGTTTCAACCTCTTTCTTCTCCCTACTCTTCCACTGGAACTATGGCCTGGAATTTAAAATTTGGGGCTTATAATTTTAAATTCTAATCTTCTGCCTCACAACTTCAGAACAAGAACCTACAATTAGAAGTGTCATCTCAGGATTTTCCAAGTACCACACTAAAAATTTGGCAGTTTTTTTTTTCTCCCTCGTGCTAGTAATAGTCTAATCGTATTGCCTGTTTGATTTTCCCTCTGATTTTGAAAGCACAATGACTGACTTCCTAAAATAACAGTAATATAACAGATAAAACACATAATACGAGGCTCACTAAGGTTAAGAGCAGTTGTAATGATTATTATTTTAAATATTCTGGAAAATCTCACATTAAATACAAATAAGGAAGCAATAGCAACAAAACTAGCTATGAAAAAGACAATGTGGCTACTTTTTCAATTTCTGTTTTATGTTAATTCTATTTATGCCTTTAAACCACATTTCTCAAGAATAATTTTACCTTCTGTCTTCTTTTCTTTCATGCGTTGTTGTTGGTCTACTCCTACCTGGATCCTTTATTTCTCCCTTTAATTAGTCTTTGGAATAGTTAACCAGTAGAAATACTTTCTAACTTTCTATTTTATGTGACATCTTAGCAGACTTTAAAAGTTGACTACCCCTTCAATTTTTAAACTCACCCTTCTTTTGGACTTTACTTTCTCTTTTATTTTTGCTATTTGTCCTCATGTTTACAGAATAATTACCTTCTCTACAACTTCTGAGTGTCAGACTCTTCATTCTTCTCATTTCTAACTCTCTCACTGGCAGGCTCTTCCAAGTCAATGATTATTAATATTATCTTCAGTAGAACTTTATTTACTAAACTTCAGATTCGTATTCTTTTTATTTCACCATGTCAGTCCCTCAAAATCTCTCCAAATTAACAAATCAAAACCTAAAATCATATTCTGCTCCTATTCTTCCCCAGAGAAAAATCTCTTTCAGTGTTTTTGTTTGTTTGTTTTGTTTTGTTTTTTTCCATAATGAGTGTGGTACATGTTCCTAGGTAAACCAAAACCCAGGTGATTATTCTTGATACATTTCTCATCATTTCTCTATATTGGCTCTATAATATCGTCCTGTTCACTTTATCTTCAAATTACACGTTGATTTGATTTATAGCTCATATGTGCAGTAATTCAGCACCCTCAGAGCTGTGTCTTTTCTTCTGATCTAGCATTTCACACAATGTTGTCCTTTAAATGTATGAGGACTTCCCCAGTTTCTGAGCTGTGGCTTACTCTTCTGCAGGTTGTGCTATGAACATGTTTGGTGGGCTCCCTTTATTAAATAGTCTGGGCTCATTACACGGGAATTTTGCAAAATTTCCAGCTGATGGCAGTAAAAATTGTTGACAAGGGACCTTTTTTCTCAGTTTATACCGTCAACTTGAGCTACTACTCTGACACTTGAGCTGTTGCTCAACGCCTTCCAGTGACACCTCACTTTTTAAAGGATCCTTTGCAGCATACTAAGCACGCACTAGAAGGTTTTGAATGAAGACGGCCTTTCTCTATGTAATTTTGTTTCCCATATTCCTGTCCTCTTAGGTTTACCCACCTTTACTTTGGTAAACTGTGTGAATCAATATGTGCCCTTCTGCCACGACGTATTTTCATATTTTATTTTCGTTCTTGGAAACTTTTATTTCCATTCTGCCTGCATCTGGTTAACCTCTAACTTTCCTTTGCATCTCAGCTGCACTGTTAGTGCTTTAGGAAAATATTTTCAGATCTTCTATTTAGCTCAGTCTCCCTTATCGCTTCCAGTAGAGTAATAAACCTTTGTACTACAGTATTTATCAGTTACAATTTAAATATTTTGTATGACTATTTTATTAATGTATGTATTCTTATTAAATTGGAATGTCCATAAGAAAAAATGACTGTGTCAGTTGTACATTATATCGCTAATTGTAGCCTACAGTTTTGATGTATTTCTATGCAGGCTGATACTTAATAAATATTGAAAATGTAGAAAGGAAGAAAGGAAACGTTTTGCCTACAAACTGCTTACTTACATTATGGCCAACCAAAATGGTTAAATAAATTATATGGAAGATTTTACTAGAATATTTTTTGTAATAATGGTATTGTTTTGAAAATGGATATTTCTATTAAAATTTAGATTATGGAGTGTGTAAATAAATAATGGTTTCAATTTAATAGTTTATAAAGTGATTTATTTTAAAAGTAGGACGAACTATGAAGTGTTCTTCATGTGTTTAGAATACTGAAACATTTAAAATTGTACACAATATATATTTGGAATTTATAAAAACACATATTCTTGACAACAGATGAGTTGAAGTCCTTAACACATTGAATATTCTTCACATACATTTTTATATAGTATAATTTTTATTTCTTTAAAAAGATCATCATTACATATACATGCTTTAGTAACAGGGACATTAATAACTGATTGTTATATTTTTTCATTATCTATTTTATAATAAAAAAAATCAGTAAGAATGTTTTATACTTAGGCAAAGAAATAAAACAGAATAAACTCATCCTAAGATCCTTTGAAAACTAAGTAATGTGTTTGAGTCTAAAGGGTCTTCATTGTCATAAATTTTTGTTTTGGGAGAAACATAATTGTTGGGATACGGGACATTCATAGATAAATGATATGAATGATAACAGACATAAACAAAACCTTAGCTAAATGTGAGAGTTTAAACTCATATTTCCATTTAAGTAAAGAAAGCAAGAATAAAGTTTGTAAACTAAATTATCCTCCATGAAAATCTTCTTAAATGAACCACAAGTCATGTGGTAGATACCGTGGACTAGGATTCTCAGACATGTATAATATTCATAATATTATATTTAAAAATAAACATGTAGCCCCTTTGCTACTTCTTTATAATAACAAGAATTTATAATAGCACGACTTACTAATAAGGTAGTAACACTTTTTCTTTAGAACCAATCAAAAAATAATTGAGCCAATCTTTTAAAAAGAATACCAAAAAAACACACACACACACAAAAAAAAAACCCAAACCAAAAAAAAAAAAAAAAAGAAAAAGAAAAAACACACACACACAGCATGGTGGCTACTTTAAATGGGAGAATAGGCAGCTTTGGAGAACAAACCAAAGAGAATATGTGTAGCTACCTTGGAGGGAGATGTAGCCCTCGGGTTACTAGATAAAGCAAAGGACTAGATAAAGCAAAGACAAATAGCTCCTTAAAAGCTATAAAGTTATAGAAAGTTGAAGACTGCACCCAATTTAAGAACTATTTATGAATGACCAACAACATTCTTGCAGAAGATATAGCCATAAACAGAGAAGGAAGGAAATGTATTGCACAAAACAAAGTATTGCATCCACAGGCAACAAGCTTCTCTTTCTGTGGTCCCCAATCAAAACTAACATCTTTTCAGGTAGCTTGGTAAATGTATCGTACCAAACAAGGAATATGACTTCAAAACCAAAGAGGCCTACGACATATAGTAACTTTTAGGTTGTAGGAAAAGCCGGATGTATTAACTGTCCTGTACATTGATATCTTAGCTTGTCCCACATAAATGAACCCTGGAAATTTTACTAAGGTGAAAATTCACTGAATTATTTCTTATATTTGAGCATACAAATGTCTATCTAATCAGAGTAATATTGCCAATGTAATGAAACAGTGTGATTTCTTACTGAAAGAAAAGGCCATCAAGATTTCCGCAAAGTAAATCATGATATAGGGCTGGAGAGAACTGAGAAGTATTCCAGTGAAGGTATGTTTGTGGCCTTGCCACATGAGAGCAAACTCCTTCTCATGCTCTTTACTCCTAGGGGGAACGAAGGGCGTTTTCTAGATCAGTAACTGCATAGTGGGTTCAAGAAATTGTGTCAATTTGCTAACCAACTAAAAACATCTGAAAGAGCAGCTAAAACAAGTCTTCATTTGTAAATTTACAAATCTTACTGTCATCATCCAAGATTTACCTGTTTTCTGTGTCGGACAAATAAGGAAAATTGAATAAGGATGTGCTATGAATCAGGACCCAGTATCGTTCAAGTCTTTGATGGTGGCAATACTCTCTGAAATACCTCTATAAATGCACTGTGGCTTTTGGTTTATGATTTTGCTAAGTAGAGGCAATTCTAGTCCTATCAACGTGCTACTTCTCCCATAACAACCCTAACTCCTTAGATAAGGGAACCGGTGTGTAGGTTCTCCCAGTTACTGAATATGACTATTCTAGTTATACATTCCGCAGCTGGTAAAATAGCCAGGAGATACAATACTTTGCAAAATCAGCTAGACCCACCATGAGATAAATCTAAGCTAAAACTCCATTGATCACCTGACCTTTGTAAGCCCCTACACGAGTGATGGAACACACTGACATTTGGATCTCCCGAAACAAGTGTTCATTCAGCGCTGATGTTCAGAAATCCTTTTCCTTAACTCATAATAATTCTAGCATAAAGTCATATGTCTCTTTGGAGAATGCTGGAAGAAAGCTCAGCAGAATAAATTTTGGGCAAGATAGCTGGGTTCTTCCTCAAAGGGATCTGATACATTTTTCATTGAAGAGTTCTCAGTCTACAAACTGGCTGTAGTCTGAGAATTGAATACAGGGCATAGATCTCCATTTTTGTAATACATGTAAGATTTGTATTTATTCAACCTGAAAATTTTATGCTATATTTTAAATAAAAATTATGTAGACTATCCATCTCTTTTTCAGGTAAGAGAATTATATTCAACTGGCCTGTGCAGTAATTCTCCATAAGGCAGACTTTTCGGTTACTGCTTTGATTTTTTTTTTTTTTTTTTTTTTTTGAGACAGAGTCTCACAATGTAGTTTAGGCTTTCCTTGAACTTACTATGTAGCACAGGTTGGTCTCAAACTCACAGCAATCCTCCTGCCTCAGCCTCCTGAGTGCTGGGATTACAGGTGTGCACCACCACGCCCAGCCAGTTACTTCTTTGATTGGACTATGCATTATGGTAACAATGTGCCATTTTGTCTTTGGAGATTAAATTTGCCCCTTGCCATTCTGCTGCTTCCTTCTTCTATAATGTATGATGAAAATTCTTGAATTTCAACCTCATTTAGTGTGGCCACCATCTATCCACATTTCAGACACCAAAGTGTTAGAGCTCTTTCCAAGCTTTCTTTCTGCAAAAGTCAATCTACAACATTTGCTTTTTTTCCGTGTGTGTGTGTGTGTGTGTGTGTGTGTGTGTGTGTATCTGGATTTAAAAGAACAGACGCTGATACAATTATAGTGGGAGACTTGAATGTCCTACTCTCACTATTAGTCACATTCTTCAGACAAGAAAAAATCAACAAAGAAACATCTAAGTTAAATACAAGTGGACTTAAAAGATTTATACAATATTTCATCCAATAACAGAATAATTTGTTTTTCTCCATAGGACATGGAAATTCATCAAAATAGACCATATCTTACCACAAAAGGTACATGTAAATGACTAAAATATTTGAAATAATCTCTTGTATACTATCAGATTATAGTGGAAGGGAACTAGAAGTTAACAGTAAAAGAAGCCACAAAAACTACATGAAAATACAGTGATTAAGTAATACATTATGGAAAAACCAAAAACTCACAGATGAAATCAGGGGAACAAAAGAAGCTTCTAAACTTTCTAGACTCAAATGGCAATGGAAACACAACGCCTCAAACATATAGGACATAAAGAAAGCACTTTTAAGAGTGAAGATTGTAATTGTAAATGTACACACAGAAAGCATAGACCAATTCCAAGTCAATAACCTAATGAGGTAATTCAAGGTCCTAGAAAGACAAGAAGTATCCAGATATGAAACTATTAGAAAGTAATTGTAATGATCAGAGTAGAAATTAATAAAATTGGGAGTAAAAAATACAAAAGATCAGTGAATCAAAGAGTTGATATTTGAAAGGATGGGAAGGGCATCTGGCCATGGGGAGACAAGCTGGAAAGGGAAAGAAGTAAGAAATCAAGATGTGGCGTATGTACTTACCAACGTCCTCATGATGAACATATTTACTATGTATCTCAAACATAAGCTAATAAAAAACTGACAGAAAAAGTAAAATGAAGAGTTACCATGTGGCCCAACAATTCCTCTCCTTGGTATAAAACAAAGAGAAATAGAAACATATGTCCTTAAAACTATAGCAGAATGTTCATGTCTATCAACTGATGAACAGTTATACCCATACAAAGGGTTACTATTCAGTAATAAAGCGGAATGAAGCACTGATACATGCTATGATATGGACAAACCATGAAAACATCATATTAAGTGAAACACCCAGACATCAAAGGATGCATATTGTATCATTATATTTACATGAATGATCCAGGATTGGCCAATTCATACAAACAGAATATGAAGATTAATGATTTTTAGGATTGGAGAGTGGGGAGGAATGGAGAGTGACTGTTAATAGGGGCAAAGTTTCTCTTGGCGTTGATATTAATGTCCTGGAATTAGTGGCGATCAACACAAGACCTTGTGAATGTATTAAAAACCACTAAAGTGTACACTTTAGAAGTGTGAGCATTACAGCATGTGACTTATATATCAATAAAGCTGTTATAAAAATGTTTAGAACTACCTCTGAGATTAGTGTTGCAACAACACTAATGAACACCAACATGCCATATGCCTAAATATTTAAAAATCAAGCAGACCAGCTGTTAAGCATCTCTTAATTTGACAAGTGTACTTTCATAATGGCAAAATTGAAAAGTATGTATGAATCCCTGATTTTTATATGGTTGAAAGCTGTCATATTTGGGTATTATGTTGATGTGCTGGCTGTGTTTAGATAGGTGATTAAATAAAGACATACGTAATTCATAAATTTGAAAAAATAATTCAGGGAATCCAATAGTGATTACAATACCTAAACCTGGGCCTGCAATGTCCTCTTTAGTACTAGAAATAAGTCATTTGTGCTTCTACACCAAATCAGATTGAACCAAAATCAGAAAATGAAGAACCAATTCAGAAAATTTATCCTTTAAATTGTATTTCTCTATGTCATTGCTGAGACAAAATACCCAACACCCAAAATTAAAGGAGGAAAGGTTTATTTTGGCTTACAGTTTGTAGAGCTTTCAGTCCATAGTTGGCTGGCTCCAAGGAAGGGTGGTGTGGCAGAGACACCACTGAGGAGAAACAGCTCATGGTTGGCAGAAGGCAGGAAGCAGGAAGGTAGGACTGCTGTTACTGAGCTACCAAAATGTACAGCAGACATTGTGAAACAGAAAGAAAATGTTCAAGCGAGACGGGGAAATAGGGCAAGGGGAGAAGGAAAGAAAGAAAGTGACAAGGAAAAAACAGAGAATAGAAGGAAAAAATTAAAACAAAGCTTTAGTAAATAAGGAGAGGAAGGGGGTAAAAGGGAGAGGAGAATAGGAAAAAAGAAGAATCAAGATGTACCATGCACTGGTACAAACTCCCTAGATGAAGGTTAACATTATGTACATGCAAAATGTAGCAATGAAATTAATTTTTAAAAAAAAAGAAGGCAGGAAGAAAGCAAAGCAGCAAAGTAGTGAGGAAGCAGCAGCACCCTGGCTCTCCCTTTTATCCCTTCAAGGTTACCCACCCTTTGGGTGGTGCCATCCACACACACGGTGGGCCTTCCCATTATCCACAAACAGAACTATGCCAGACCAATCAGTGGACCAATTTAGTAATCACACGCCCTTAACCCCAGCATAACACATTTAATCCCAGCATCACAATGTATAGAATAGACTATAGAATGTCATAATCCATCACACTTTGTAATAGTGAGCTTCTAGATCCAGTCACCTGGATCCAGCCAACTCTGAAAAACCCTACATATGACCACATGAGGCTTGCAGGGGACATCCAGACACAAGCCGTAGCACTTTAGAACCAGTTTAAAATGAAAATTGTTATAATAAATGTGTGGCTTTTGAAACAAATTACTTTAAAAGTATGGCTCAAAAAAAGAGAAGCATTATCTTCTTGTTCTGAAAGCCAGGAATCTGAAGTTATATTAAGAGTTGAGCCCAACTCTCTCTTTATGTTTTAGGGGATTATCCATTCCTTGACTTTTACAACTTCTTTTTGCTGTTGATTTTCCTTGGCTCTTAGCGATATTTCTCTCTGCTCCATCTTTATATTGCTTTCACTTTTTCGTGTCTGTGCATAAAATCTCCCACTGTTTCTTTCTCACTTGGGAAGATAAGTACAGCTGACCTTCATAAGACAGTGTAAGGTCCTCCAGCCAAGATTCTTGACTACTTCTTTGGCTACATAAGACAATATTCACGGTTTCACTGTGTAACATAATATTTATAGGTTCAGAAAATAGGAAATGACATATCCTTTGGGATGTTACCATTCAGCACACTATACTCATATTATTTATAAGGTTGTTGTATTAGTCAACCTCACTGTATTTTGTTTAATCCATAGCACTGTGTTTTGCCTTAGTATTTGACAACAAAAATCTATCCTTTATTATTTGTTTTGGGTATCAGTAATATATCACTTCTATTATATTTTCAATTGTTAGTACAGAAAAACAGCTTTGTAAATTAATTTTGAACATAAAAAAACTTAGTAAATTTTCTCACAGTTTTAGACGTCTTTCTTGAAACAATTGCATCTTTCATAGGTAATTATATCATACCCAATAACACTTAGGCTTTTTCCTATCCACTTTTCATAATCATTACAGTCTATCTATTTCAATAATCTTGCTGATTACACATACTAATACTGTGTTTGTCAATAATTCCAAATTTAAGGACCCTTATCTTTTCTCTAATCCTAGAGGAAATATTTCTAACAGTTTTTCATTAATAATCATGTTTACAGGGTTGGGGATTTAGCTCAAGTGGTAGAGTGCTTGCCTAGCAAGCACAAGGCCCTGAGTTTGATCCCCAGCACACACACATGCAAGAATCATGTTTACTATAAATTTTAATATACAGAATTGCTCAAATTAAGAAACTTTCTATTAGTTATTTTCTGGTTTCAAGATTATTTGTTCTCCTTCCCTAATTTTTAAACTATTGTTTACAAAATCAGGGAT
>PVJO010012439.1:0-55549 GCA_004026905.1 Hystrix cristata
GAAAGCTGAAGATGATTTTCATTTATTGGACAAAAGGATGTCACAGGTATAAACTGAGATCACATATTTTGGAACAATGATGACAGATTACCCATCATTGGATCTTACTTGGGGGCTCACCCACTGAGGTTATCAGCTGTATTTGGGAGCTGAGATCAGTAACGAAGTTTACCCAGAGGCATCACCCAACAAGGCTTACTCTCAATTTGGTACAGGTTAGCAAACTATAATTATGAGCTTATTAAAAAAACTCCCCAGCTCACTATTTGTAACTTCATGGATACCATGATAGGAATATAAGGTAAAAAAGACAAAAAGCCACCTTGGACCACGATTGTAATTAGACTGACTAATGCACTTACTAATAGGAGAAAAGAGAGTGAAATAAATCAGGGTAAAAGTCACATGTTCAGGGGTCCCAGGAATCAGGGCTATAGTAAGTGCAAGTGACCAGACAGCGATGACACAGTAGGTGGCAACCACCCCCTCCCTCCCGCTCCTACCCAGAGAGGGCCAAGAGCAATGCAGCTTCCTCCCCAGAACAACCAGAATCAAGAGGATGTAACCGTGGGCTCCAGGTAGCCCAAGCCTCCTGCACACAGCCCCACATGGCTCTGGGGCCCAAGCTCTCCTTCCTGTAACAAGTTAATTGACAATAGGCAGACCCAGCACCAAAATCTGACTGCGATCATTTCCTCCAACCCCATGTCATCTTCAGGCAAAACAGTCCATGTAATCAACAAATCCTCAGCCAAACTCTCGGCCTGCAGCGCACACTAGCTCTCCAGGCAACTCCGTTTACTCCGTTTCAAATCACCAGACAAGTACCACTAAACACACTGTTTGCAACAAAACCCAAAAAAGCAAGCATGCTGCTCTCCCTCCAACCGGAGCCCACAGGCTCCCCAGCAGGGCAGGACTCAGGGGACCAGAAGAGCGGGGCCTGTGGAGTGCCGGCCACGCCAAGTGAGCCGTCACGGCGGGACCACCTGGACCAGCCGGGCCCCCTTCACCTTGGCCAGTGAGGTTTAAAAATGGCCCTGCCATCCACCTCAGCCAGGTTCTCGCACGAACGCTAATAAGGACTTGTTTGTTGAACTGAAAAATCATTACCAGAGAACACGTCAAGTAATGAAAGATGTTTTCCTCAGAGAAATGTTAAATACTTCACTTCTTTCACAAGGAGTGAGTACATGTGTTTCCAAATAATACCCTTCTCCCTCCCCACCCACACTTCATCAGAGTCTTGCAGCTCCAGGACCCAGTGCGAATGAGCTCGAGAGGCCGGGATCTCAGAACCAAGAACACGCTGTTATTTTATTTATTTTTCCTTTGCCCAGCAGACTACATGTTTGCTCTATTACTTATTCACCTAACCATCTCAGTAGGAATCTCAGTCACGTAGCAGAGAGTCCTTGTTGCCTTTACTATTTTATACAGAAAAGCAAGAGAAAATAACACCACTGCGGCCTCATATATTACACCAACGTGGTATTCACTAACTAATATATATGAAAGAGCCATTTTGGCCCAGAGCAAAAACAAAGGCAGGAAATGGAATGTCACAAGAGGGGAGCACTTCGCCCCACGAAAGCCACTGGTGACCCCATCTTCTCCGCTGGTGAATGTGACTCCTCGCCCCTAACAAACGCTATTCCTTGGGCAGATGAGTAATAATCACTGTGTCTTCGGCAGGCTGAGGTCTTTTAAGTGTTTCGGAATGTCTTCCCCTACAGGGAGTCACACTGGTTAATTCCTGCTTCCTTTCTCCGGCATCCTAAGGCATCAGCCAGAGCCAGCGGGGTGGGGACTGAGTGGGCTTTGAGTCTGGAGCAGCTGAGTTAGGAAAGTCCAAAATGACTTCCAGGTAACCTTGTCTAACTAGGAGAGGCAACTACAAGAGGGAAATGCACGTCACTTAGATAAAACACTCAAACAGCAAGTCAGCACAGTGGGTCAGAGGACTCTTCGGTTTTTCCCACTATGAAATATGACTTTGAAAGGACGTCTCTATCCTGCTGTACCTCCTTGGGAGACAGGAGACCCTTATGCTGTCCAATCTCTTGACAAAGAAACCATAAACCAGGAACAGGAATGCTGGAATCTGGGCCAAAATGCACACTCAGCCAGGTGTGAACATATGTGTAATCCCAGCACTCTGAGAGGCTGAAGCAGGAGGATCACAAGTTCAAGACCAGCCTGGGCAACTTAGCAAAACCCTCTCTCAAAATAAAACATTTGGGGAAAAAAAAAAAAAAAAAAAGCCTGGAGTTATGTGAAAGACCTGGGTTCAAACCCTAATACTATAAAAAACAAAAACAAAAACACACAGGGAACCCAGGCCTCTTCCAAAGAATAAATAATCTGCCCCTCCTTCCCCCTCTTCCTGTGCCTTCTTTTCTCCTTTATTTAGTGGGTCATTTAAACAACTACCAGGGCTTACCTGGGCCAACAAGCATTAGATACCCATAGAGCTAGGAAAAATAACCTGCATGAACTTCTCAGAACTTGAAGGCTCCCCTTTTTTCCCCTTTATTTTGTTTTCCTATTTTTAAGAGGAAGCCAATTTCAATCTAATTTCCCCATCATTAAAGGTCGACATTCTTTCTACGTGAATTCATAAATCCCCCCATAAAGGCATCAGAGAGAACTTTCTTCCTTTGCCCTTCCCTGATCAACCGCCACATTTTGGAATTGCTTTGGCTGACATTAGGCAACAAGCTTTGTCAGCAGTTATTAGGAAAAGGGAGATGACAACTGCAAGAATTTGTCTTCCGGGGCTGAGATGAACTGTCCCCGTGGTCTGCCTCCATGCAGCCGAGTCTCACACGGGACAGGGGGTCTCTTGCCGGCCTGGGCAGTCCCATGTGAGCCCTCGAGCCTGGGCCAAGCGTCCACTGGAATCTCTAGCAGCCCCACAGCACAGGCCCTGGTTAGTCGAGCACAGGCACTGCCCTGCCTAGAAAATGCCAAAACTAAAGGGCAACTGGTAGGTGGTCAGAAAACTCAGATATGCTGTTGCCTCCTGGTCTGACTTGAGATGACAGAAGGCCATCTAAGGGATTCTGGCTAAAGACCTAAGTAGTCACTTAATGAAGTCAGTCATTTCTCTGGAAGTCGAGCTCCGACCCTGTTGCAACATTTCCTCCAGTCACCCACAAGTGTGAGTCCTCTGCGAGGGCTCCAGCAGGCCAGACAGGTGCTTTTGCTTGAGTCTATTTCTCTCTCACCAGAAGACCAAGACTATGTTACCCACAGTGGGCTCCAAGGGCACAACGGGAGAAGGTGGATATCACACCCGAGATGCAGCCGCAGGACACTCCTTCAGAATTCTTGACGATAAATCCCTAGCTCTGGCATGAGAGAGAGTGCAGGACGGAGGTGCGAGTGCTCCATCGGTCTGGGTGTACCCTGAAAACAGCGTCCCGACTTTTTAAAAAAGTGTCACTTTCTTCCTTCTCACGAATTCTAATATCCAAGCCTTTTTTCTTCCTGCTAATTTTAGAAGTCCTGCTATTCTTTGGGAGGAGAATGGTGTGAAAATCAAGCATAGTATCCAAAAATAAAAGAGTAGATCTGTTTCAGGGTTTGCAGCATATTTAACTGAAAAGCAACTCGAGATATGCCACTTTCTATCTCGTCTTTAATACATTTTCCAATTCCTCCAGAATATGTTAGCTTCAGAAAGAGCAAGAATGAACTTCCCAGTCTATGAATATATTTTTGAGCCTAGAATGGGAACCCAAAATGATCTCTAGACCACAACTGGGAGCTTTCTGGAATGTAACGCTAAGCCCCTTTAGATGTGACTCTCCATGGCACCTTCTGGGGCCACACCAAAACTGATTCTAAATCTTCCCTTGAGACCTAAAGCATGTTCTAGATGAGTGTGAAGCAGGTAAAGGGATAAAGACTTTGCTCTGTGGGCCCAAAAGATGGACTCAGAGAATATCTTTCAAGTTCCTCACATCCAATTTTTAAAAATCTTGTTGTCTAAGAAACTCAATTCTTTCAAACCTACCACAACTGCAGAAGGACATCTGATCTTGGTTAACAGAGTCCCACTCCAGTTCTTTGGAATCCCAGATTCTCCTGAGTAGCTGAACACCATGGCCAGGGGAGTGGGAAGAAAAGACCCAGGTCTCCAGTGGCCACCTGAAGACCCCAGCCGGCACCTCCTCATCCACCAGGGAAGCCAGAGATTTGTACCAGAAAGTTAGACTCTGTGTCAAGCCCTTCATGCAAACAATAAATATCACTTCTGCTCATAATCGGACTTTTCTCCAGCATCGTCTTTGAATGTTGAACCTTTTTCAATTAATTAAAAACTATGCACTGCAGAGTGCATATTTTATCAGCCCTCAGCTGCTTAAGTGTCTAGAAAAGACCAGGCAGTTTTTCTTTTTCTTTCTTTCTTTCTTTTTTTTTTTCTTCCAGGCAACCAAGAGCAAGTACTTGCAAGGGTCATATCTTTTTAATTATCTTTTCTCTCTTTGATTAATTATTCCGTCTGACAATAGCGTGTTTCTAATGCTATTCACCTGCCTTTGATGATTGACAACTTTTCTGTCTGATTCAGAGCAAACAGCTGCTGCCACAATCTCCTAGCAACCCGGGTGTGATGGATGAGCCCCCAAGATGGATGGCTGCAATAAATCATGTCTCCAGCCATAAAACTGAGAAAAGGGGATAAGAAGAAAAGCGAACAAAAAACAAAACAAGGTTTCTTCCCATGAGTGCACTCAGTTCCTTACCAATTATACCTGAAATGGACTTTGTACCTATTAATAGCAAAGTTTTGCTAATCAGTAAAAATGGGATGATGCCATTTGTATCAAAGGTGTTTACAATTGTTCCTGCAAATTGGCACTTGTACTCCAATTACCTCCAACACTGCCCAAGTACAAGGGCAGATGATCAAAGTTTTCTCTTCTTCCCTGAAGTCTCCGCAAGGAACCATATCACCTTTTCAGAGTTGGGTACAATTCCAGGTACCAAGAAAGGATACAAATCTGATCCTACCTGCTTTCTGGCAACAGCTGGACAACCTCAAAAGTGAATTAAGTCATACTGTGTGCAGAGCGAAGGGCTGGAATCCTAATAGTAATTTCAAAACAAGTACACACAAAGCTGCCTAGAGTTGGCAAGTGAATAAGCCTACACTTCCACTCTTTCCCGTTTATGGCAGATACAGGCTTTCTACACGTCAGGGAAAAGTTTGTCGCAGAAGCCTCAAGATATGAACATTCAGTCCTTCCACAGATTCCACATTCTCCTTTCTTTAGGTAAAAAACTACCCCGATCTAACTTTCTGTGAGATCATTATTTTAAAATTAATGTCCACACTATAAGTCATAAAGAAGTCTTAAATTTAATTAGCAAATCCAAATAAAGTCACCTATTTAATAGAATCTCTGACAATTGAATTTGCACTATCGGGGCTCTCCCAGTGGAGGAGAAGCAGCAGGAAGGCCAGCAGAGTTTCTGTTTTCCTTTTTCCACTGGGAGCCGGGCAGCAAGGCCTCTCTCGGGAAGGAGTACTGCCAAAGCCTCCCTCCAGGCAGCTGGGGGCTCCAGCCTAAGCCAGTCTGTGTCCCTAAGCACACCCAGTAGGTGGGGGTGTCCTGGTGCACACAGCTCAAGGGTGCAAAAGAACCCTAAGTGATTAACCGGCAGGGCCTGCAAACAGCTGTCCACATCAGTCCTGGCGGGGGCCGGTGGGGGCCCAGCTGCAGAGAACAGAGTGCAGACACAAAGGGGAAGAGGCAGGGAGTAGGGGCAGGGAGCTGCAAGAGATCATTTTTATCTGAAATATTCCTGGGACGTGGAAGTCTCTGTTTCTTCATTCTCACACTACTAACCAAGCCAACCAGTATTTTTTTTTAAGTTATATTGTACTAAGCTTTTGAGATAGATTTTTTTTTTTTTAAAAAAACATGACACAGAGTTTAAAAAATCAGACAAGGGTTCTGGCTTCAGCAACTCGAGTTCTGTTTATATTTTAATGTTTCGTACGTGACTGCCTCTATGGGGGAAGAAAGGGAGAGAGAGAGAAAGTTGCCTGTTAGCTTCAGTGTAAATCACAGACATCTCATTTTTCCCTGTGTCCTTGGAAATTATTCAAAATTAAAACCTCTCCCCGCCTTTTTTTGGAAGGGGGGTGTCCTCGCCATTATAAATGGGAGGGCTTGTGTCTGGTCAGCAGCAATGAGAAGCCAAGGCCAATCAATGGACACACATACACGCACACGCACACATGCACACACACACACACACACACGGGCTCCTACCCTGCCCCGGCTGGTCCAACTCTCAAGTTACAGGTTTACACGGCAAGTCTAAATAATATTCAAAATGATAAATGGCACCCGAAGCCCGGCATCCACCATCAATCTTTTTTTAAGGAACATCCATCTTCAATAACGCACGTTTGAATCATGTGAAGCCAGGAGCCCTGAGATTCATTTATACCACACCTCACAAGCCCGGCTGGCTTGAATGATACCTGTCAACCTTTTTTAACCCTCCCTGGACTAGAAGGAAAAAAGGCGGAGGGGTGAGGGACAGGAAGGAGGGGACAGCGAGCAGCAGACGCCGAACAGTGTGGTTCAGCAGATAATGCGGAAGAACATAACCTCCCCGGTGCCTCTGCCAATCTCACGCCTGCCACAGGCCCCAGCAGCGACTGCACACAGCAGCAGGCTCTCGCCGCCCCTCTCCCCTGCCTCTCCTCTCTCCTCCCTCCTCTAGCCAAATCAGCAGTGTTCTCTCTGCGAGCCACACTGTACTGTAGGGAGGAGGAGGAGACAGCATCCTCCTGGGCTTCCCTCCCCTCCCTGTTGTCTGGCTGGGGCCCATATGATAAATGACATATGTCATTCTGTCAGGAGCGAAGGGTGGGTCAGTGATGTATGACTCCGCTGAAAAGGAAATCGACTGTTTGGCATGGTGTAGCTCTTCTCCACCAGGATTTAGTTTCCGAACTCTGAAATGAATTCTCCGACGTTTCAAGTGCACAGTTAGGGCAGGCTGCTGGGAGGCCTGGGGAAATGGCACTTTATCCTCCTCCTGCCCTTCTGATGGCAAAAAAAGAAACCTAAAATGATCCTGCCACTGTATACCTGCAAGAGGCCGTGCGCGTGTCAGCGTCCCCAGTAGTCACACACCAGGGGTTATTAAAAATACGACTAAAAAGAAAGAAAGAAAAGAAAGAAAGAAATGAAGTGGAGTAAGGTTAGTCCTTTAATTTATTTATTTTTTTAATGGCAAAGGGCTGACACAAAAGCAAGATAAAAATTAGCATGTTTGAAGTAATCGTCCCGCAGCTTGACATCTGCATAGTAAATTTTAAAGGAAAAAAATGTGTCAGACAGCCATGAGCCGCTTCGCCCTCCCCCCTTTCATTAGCTCACTGCCAGGGTGGCACTACTGAACCTCATTACGGCGAGAGGATTTATGAAGCTGAACCCAATGGCAAAGAAAAGGCATCTGTCAATAATTGTAGGGAGCTGCACTCACAGCTTTGAAATCTCATTAAGTATGCAGTTATCAGGCATAAAGATCAAAAACATTACTCAACTCCGACAGAATCTTATGGAGGAACATTAATTAGCAACAGGCCTACAGTACAAAAAAAAAAAAAAAAGAAAAGAAAAGAAAAAAAAAACACAGACTTCCTCTCACACCTGCCCAACCCACAAACCTAAAGCAACACTCCCCCTCCCGCCCGAAAAAAAATAATTCCCGGCATCTGAGACTGATCGAGAACATGAAACAAGAGAGACACACACAGAAAGGAGGAGAGGGAGGGAAGGGGTGGGCGGCAGGCAGGGAGGGAGGGGAGAGGGAGGCGGGGAAATTCGGTTGAGAAAGGCTTGGCGGTGAGGACAGAAAAGGAAGGAGCTGTCAAACTTGAGGAGGATGTCAGCACTGGCCCTGATTACAGGGGCCTATGGAGTTCGCAGACCTTTTATCATCCGCCCCATCAAAACCAGCTTGGGAGCCACCGTGGGAGGACTGGGGGGTGCAGGGTCTGGACCAGGACCGCCCTCGGGCCCCCTGCCCACCTGGCAGGCAGGACACCATGCCAGCCCAAGGCCAGGAGGCAGACTCGGCTTCCCCTGGCCAGGTCCACACTCAGTCACCAGCCAGCGGCAAGACGGGCCAGGGAATCTCTGCTCCTCCTGAACACACCTCTTCCTCTGCGAAGACTCGAGCATTCCCTTCACACACTCTTATTTTATTTCTGTGTAAGATTACTTAAAAACACACCCCAAACCCCCACAAAACGAACAGGGAGAATTCACATCAAAACTTGTCAAGCTGATACTGGGTCATGAGGCCTCGTTGTGACCTCTGGGACACCACATCCAGACAGGGTACGGCGAAGTCTGGGAGTCCCGTAGAGCCGAAGGCCGGTTGGATCCGGGATCGCCCCAAGAGGAGGAAATTAAAGTGTAAGTTTTCTGTGCCACCACATTCCCACCTCTTGCATACTGGATTGGAAAGAATGATTCACAGGTATTCAGAAACATCCCACGAGCATCTTGCTCTTGGGGTCTCAGGTGAATTTCCCTTTTGCTCTATGGAGGTCTGTATCCACTGTGGGGGCCCCAAAGCTTGTGATGTAAGTGGTGAGGCAGGGTCTCACAACCCACTCAGGTTTCGGTAAGTTCACCGGGCAACATCAGCCACCACCCTGGCACTTCACAGGACAGTTAGGTACCACCCCTATCTCCCCATGAAATGCGTAGAACGATAATAATGAAACAAATAGTTTATATTTTATTTCCCTTATTATATAATTACAGAAAGATAGACTTTTCTGGCTACCCATGCTCTCATGCTGGCCTGCTCTCTCTAGCGTGTGTGTGCACGTGTGCGCACACACACACAGACACACGGCACTTCCCATAATCCTACACTATCAGAAAACCCACAGAACAGCACCTCCTGTGAGCTGAATACTCTGCTGTCATCCTCCTGGCTCCTCACTCCTCCTATGCATGCCACACTCTCCCCTATGTATGCCATGGCCACTTCTGAAGTGTTTACCTCTCTCATCCACAGAACACAAAACCTTTTCTTAATCGGCCACATCTTTAAGGAAACAGGGCATTAAGATTCCTAGGCAACCAGCTTGGAGATCCCTCTAAGCCAAGGCCCATCCTTTCCAATAAATGCGTCTCCTCTAGAATATCAATGAACCCAGCTCAGAAAAAATTGTCACCTATGACCAAAAATAGTCAGGAACACTTGTCTATAAACCAGATTTGACGAGAAGGAATTTTAGCAGTAGCGTTACAATAAGGTGTTTATATTTTTTATGTGCTTACCATATTACCTTTATTATGTGTAACATCAAAGTGATTATGGCAATTACATCTAACAGAATTAATTACAGAACTTCCCATCACTCCAGGATACATAATGCATTAGAGGTAAGCCAAAGAAAGAAAACATCTTGATTGTAGTAACTATTGTTGGTATGTATTTTCTTCAGCAGCAATGCCAAAGCAGCAGCAGCTTTCAAGGCAATGGAAACCGAGAGGTTTAGTAGGAAATGAGGTTTATTTTCTTAAAATGAAGTAACACTTTTGCTTTAAAATATGTTGGCTCTAGTGGACATATAAAATCCATTTTTTTTTAAGTGTAAATCTTTAAAAGGTGCTGGTTAATCCACCCAACTAATGTTACTACATAAAGGAGAAAGCACATGGGTGAAAGACTTACAAGTCTTTACGTATGCAAAATAAATTCACTCAAGGCTTCATTAATATTAATTTAAATTCAAAACCCATTTACATTAAATTGTTCATTAAAAATTGCCTTTTTTATGCAACATGCATTTCTCAAAGAACTCACAGGAAACTGAATACATAGGACTAGATTTAATGATGGGGATGGAAAATCAAAAGTAGATGAATCTGAGTCATTGCACATATATTACCAAGCAGCCCTTTGCTCTGCATTAAGGATAAGTTCCAGTTTGGGAAACAAACACACATTCAAGGTATCTTGTTTTCTGCTACTATAAACTTGTGAACATGACCACCTGGCCTACCACACAGAAGAAGAAGGATAAAACACAGAAAACAAGAGAAATTGGTGGAATGGAAAGGCCCCCCAACCCAAAACTGGGCTTGGGAATAGTCTTGGTAGCCTACATTTCAGAATCCTAACTAGACTGAGAATATGTTGAGAGTTAGTCTTGTGTTTTAAAGAATATACATTAGTTAGCATTTTCCAGTGCCCATCATGGTCCCGGATTAATAGTTTCTCTCTCCCCTATACTCCACCCTCTGCAATCCTTTATTCTCAAAGCCAGGAGACCAAGGAATATGATGACAAGGAGTTGGTAAATTCCTTGCTTTTATGCCCTCCCTCCCAAAGATGATCTGAACTTACCCTGTTTTCCCAACAGCTGTTCTGGATGAAGAAAACACAGTCATAATTAATAACATGTGTCCTGACAGTATGAATTAATAATTTATCATTAAGCCCAAACAAATTTAAATTATTCTTCAAGAGCCACACCTTCACATAGCTGAGAAAATGAGGTAAAGAGATGGTCAAAAAGCCCAGGTAATACGACCTTTAGTGAAATGCTTTTCTTCCCCCTCAATATATCTCTTGGACTACTCTGGTTGAAACAGTGAAATAATTTACAGAATTGAAAGTAATTAAACCTAAGAACCTAAATGCTGATCAAATCAAGTGTAGGCGCTAGAAATGTCTTCTTTTTTAAATGGGGCTTATAAAATATTCAATATTTGGTCAAGGACACTATGTAATCTTTCTGATAATAATTCCTAAATCTAGAGTATGTCAACTCGTCCAGGCAAGTGATCAAAAACGGCTTATGTTCTACTACTGCCTTTTTTTTAAAAATTATTTCCGAAAACACATAGCACTATTCCAGTCACAATGACCTGAATTTTTAAGTCCACATCTAATGTAAATTTTAACAAGTTGTTAAAAATTAAGGAAAGCTACCAAGTCTATGTGTCCACTCCTTAGAATTCAGGTGAAAAAAAAATCTAGAAAGGGAGAAAAAGAAATATTCATAGCCATTGTTTAGTGGGATTTAAAAAAATTAATTTAATGACTAACTGCAAATACTGGAAACTAGAATTAATCTGTCTGGATTTTTTTTTTAAAAAGGCTTACAGACATTTAAATGCATGTATCAGGACACTTTATCAACCTAACATAAAATTGTCATCTTATCTTATTATATGACTATTTTATGCATGTGTCAAAGAATTTAAAAATGACTGCCTGTCTATTGAGTCTAATTACAACTGCACATTATCTGTCTGGATGTACTAGTCCATATCATTGTTACCAAATACAATATATTGTATTCACCTTTCATTTTTAACTTCAGACAGAGAAACTACAATTTGGAGTATAACTAAAACACACGCGCGCGCGCACACACACACACACACAAACACACACACACGCAGAGCAAGCACCTGAGAGGGTTCTGGGTAAGAGAAACTACCTTTCTGTTCTATTCTGTTTTCCCCGTGGGCTGGGAGTGACACCAGAGGAGTGTAACAAGACGGCTTATTTGGAAGACTCATCTACTTAACAGGGCAGGAGATGCTGACACAGAGAGGCAGACACACACCCTACTTTATTTTTATTATTTACTTTACTACAAGACCAGAGCTATTTCTATAGTTTGTCCACTGACAGGCAAGAAGAAAACTGGGCTGGCAGGAAACCCTCACATGCCACACTGAGAGCAAGTGCTGGTGTTGCTGGGTTGAATGTAGTCGTGGTACAGGAGGACCAGAGACTTCCCAGCTCCTCTCCCCTCTGCTTCCTGCCTGTGTGCTGCAGCCCTGCCTGGGCCTCACGCTGCCCGACACACAGAAAGGAAGCAGTACCCAGCGGGGTCCAGGCACTTGGTCCTCAAGGTGATTCTTCTCCTCCTGCAAACCCCAAAGGTGCAGACAGGGGTAAAAGACAGGTTTTTATTCTATGAACTCACCTTGGCTTCACGGCATTCCCTGTAGCCCTGAGCAGTCACCTTCCATTCTAATCACTTTACAAAACAATCTTTACTAAAAAGAGGGAAAAGGCATACTTGTGAGGCAATTGGGGGAACAAGTGCTGATACATCAGTTATTGACTATCTCGCTCCCGTTTATGAGCGCGCTCAAGGCAAAACGGAGAACAAAATGACAACATCAACCGTTCACAATCAAGGGTGGCCCTGGAGAGCACTGAAGCCCTCACTGACAGTTGTCAAGATAACGGGGGCACAGCAGCTGATTCTGGAACATTCTCTTCTCCATGTGGATATCTGCAGGGATATCCTTGCTGCCTAGCCACTTGGTTTTTTGCATTTATCCTCTTGATTTTCCCTTCTTAAAAGCTGCACTGTTCCTCTTATTTCATAGGAGTTTGTGGGGGACCAAAGCCAATCATTTTGCCAGCCTGTTACAGAGAAGACTACCTGTCCAAAAGAGAAATATGTGGCAGATTCAGAAGCATCAACTCCCCAAGTCAATGCAGAAGTGTCCTCCTGAAGGCTCCAGGGGAATCCAAGAGAGAAGGCAAAGGTTCCTCTCTGGGGCTCAAGGTAAGGGGGCTGACTGAGGTACTAACCAGGCTCAGGAAGGCAGAACTGGACACTACAGGTGGGCCACCTAGTAGGCATGCCCATGTCAACTGGCAATGCAAAAATCCCTATCCCGGGGGGACCCATAGTGTTCTGTAACACCAGGAGATCCTAAGGTGACCCAAGTCCTTTTTTCAAGAGTCAGGACGCTTGAAGTGATGTTGCTACCTAAAAACTTCATGGAAGAATACTTCTTTTCAACGAAAGATTCAAAAAGAGCAGTGGTAAGTAGTTATTGCTTGGAGACTTTCTCAAAAGCTTAGGCATTGGCCTTCTATGAATTCACATTTTCCTCCAAAAAATGTACACCACTATTGTCTGTATTAAGTATTAGTCTCAATGTGTTTCTGTTTTGTTTCAATTTTTTTAGAAAACACTTCGTTAAAAACAAACACTACAAATAGAAGAGAGTCGCATTTCAAGCAAAGGATAACGGTCGTTTTGCCCAAAGGACACTCACTGGCTTCCACTGACCCTGCTTCTCTTAGCTGGTACAGGCAAAAGGATCTGCCTAGCACAAATGTACATCTCTCTAGCAAATCACCCGCCAGAAGAAAGGAAATTCCTGTCCAGGTTTCTCTCATGCAGGTAAAAAAACCTCATTCTCTCTGAGAAAAGACACTAAGCCACATACAATTTGTATCCAAAAAAAAATCCTAAAGTACAGAAATACATCTTTTCAGGGATTCTTGGATCCTGCTTCGGCCTTCCGAAGAGCAGTGTTGTATTTGGCCTAGATCGACTGGCTGTATGCACCTGTGTGCCGACTGCACTCTCTACCCAGCTCAGCCCTTTGTGGTTGTTATTCTACCCCAGACCATTAAAAGGGCCCTAATTCCTATGACATGATTATCCAGGTACCAAAGCCCATTTGTCACCTGCAGCAGAAAATTGAGTTAATGCACAACTAAAGGCAGCCAGGACTGTGTAATATCAACTTGATTACATCAAACTAGCTGCAAACCTAATTCTGCTGGATGACACTGCGTCGAGCCTGTCATCTCCAATCATTAAAGCTGTCAGGAATCCATCAGGTTTACAGCTAATTAGGTGAACACTAATGAAGCTGGCAAAACAACTTTTCTTTTTTTATGGCTGAGCGGACCTTTCAGTTTGGAGGGGAAAAAAATCCTCGAGTATTCTCAAGGTTGCTGGGGACTGGATTTCCAGTTACCAATCAGCAGACATCTTTCTCTTTCCCACTCTCTATCAGTACAAAGCAATCAATTTGTCATCACTCCCAGTATGCCACAAAAGCAGGCATGAACCTTATAACTTGCAGCTGTGAGAACTGAAAAAGGAGGGAAAAAAATGGGAAGTTTCTCATCCATCCAAACAAACAAAAAAACTCACACAGCTCATTTATTGGCCTGTGCGTACTTATCGCCAGCTTAAATGTGGAAGTTTCTTTCTTCTTCCACTCCTCTTAAATAAGTAGCCCTTCAGTCATTCTCCACCCCTCCTCCACATGTCCATTAGGCAGAGGCATTCTGATAAAGTAAATCCAAAACCAGGGTATGGGAAGAAAGCAAGCACTCACGCTGCCAACTTCTGATTGACCATTAAGCTATTGATGAATGTGCCTGTCAGGAGAGAGACAATTAAATCAAATATGAAACAAAGTCGTTTTGACGGGTCATTTTGATAGAGCAAAACCATTCTTCCATCTCCTATTAGTCGTGCAGTCAAGTTTTTATATAATGAATTTTTCTTAACTGACCTGAGATTTCCTAGCTGGCCTTTTAAAAGGTGCAAAAAGGTTAGTGAACAGGTTGCTTTAAAAAATAAAAATAGACCAACTGTACATTTCCTCCTCTAATCATTTCGGAAGAAAGTCACGCAGTAAGAGTCTCGGATGGGCAGGGTGGAAGAGAAAACATGAACCGTAGAGAGAGTTCTAAACCAAATGTAAAGATGTAATCACATATGGTTCATCTGACTGAGGCACTCAGATACCTTACAAAGTGTATCCAAAAAGGAAAGAAAAAAAAATCCCCAAGACTGGAAGAAGCCCAAGACATTCCTACTACCCAACTTTGTGCAGGATTCCTCCAAAGTTCCAGAGTTTATTTTAGGTAGATAAGCTCACTACTTGAGCCTGGAATTTAAAGCAGAAGGTAGGATGAGCAAGAAGCATCCGGAGGTGAGCTTCGAGGCCACACTCTCTACAAACACGAGATTTTCAAACTTTCTAAATTTGGGCAACACTGAG
Source organism: Hystrix cristata (assembly GCA_004026905.1). Classification (NCBI taxonomy): domain Eukaryota; kingdom Metazoa; phylum Chordata; class Mammalia; order Rodentia; family Hystricidae; genus Hystrix; species Hystrix cristata. The sequence continues at coordinate 14,850 of PVJO010012439.1, forward strand.
GACAGACAGCAAAACCTTCATTATGTGCACCGAACCAAGTCTACTTTCCTCCTGAGGTTTTCTTAAGACACTGACAGGCAAGCACATTTCTGGAGGAAGAGAAAACATCATTTTCTCTTGGTGACCCTGTGCACAGAGCCTGAGTCCAGAGTGCAGTCAGTGTGGGCGCTCCACTGGCATGCTCTCGGCCTGATGGAAACCACCACCACCGTGGGCACCTCTGGCCTGTGGGGCACCGATGCCTGAGCCTTCTCTCTGCCCTCCTCTCTTCCATCAAAACAAGAGAAGTGAAAGGACAGAAAAGAAAACCAGTGAACCTCCAGGCAACCCTCCCCTTTCAGGCAGCATCTGACCCTCTGCACATCTGAGTGTTACTCATATCAAAATACATCACGTCCATATGTGGTCCACCCGGCAATCTGCCCCAATCCCCAAAGTTGCACTGACAAGGCCCTCCTGACGTCACGGAGCTTGGCCTCACTATTGCAAGTGATTTATTGATGTTTATTGGGAATGAATAGATCAAAGGCAGCAGCATGACGGCCGATCAATCAGTCATCAAATCAAGGGTGGCAATGGGCCAGAAACCCTTCTTCCAGGCAACATGCCCCCGACCAACATTATTGCAAAATAATATAATGTGTGTGGGTTTTGTTTTGTTTCCAATGATGCTTTTCTCCAGAAAAGAAAAAAAAATCAGTGTGGTCTTAACAGGAGTTGACACTCCTGGAAAAAAAAGGGAGAAACACTCAAACACGTCCCAGAACTAAGTGCTATTACGATAGGAAAAGCCCTGTAAGGAGGGGCTGGGGTAAGGGGACACAAACGGGGTAGAAGAAATGCCAGCATAGAACCCTGACTTGACAGTCATCTGACAATACTCAGACCCTGTGCGCTCTGGTTTCCACCACTGTGCCCGGTTTGGGCCCAATAAATGAAGAATCAATCGAATTAAGAGTAAGGTGGCCAAAGGGACCTGCTGGCTCACTCGCTCCCTGTCTCCCGTTCCGCAGACACCGGGCAGTCCCACGCCGGCCCGCCGCAGGAGGACACGGAAGGTGTCCCAGGGAACTCAGGTGACCCCGCCCGCCCCCCACAGAAAGAGACAGACAAGGGCTCTTTCCCATCCGCTCCGCAGCAGCCCGAGAGCGGGGGAGGCGGGACCCGAGCGCGGCTCCCGAAGTGGGCGCGAGCGGGAAGAGGGCAGAGCGCGGCAGGGCGTCCGGGGGCGCCCGGTACCCGAGGCGGACGCACGCACCCAGAGAGGAGAACAGCGAGAGCCGGCGCCCGGAGTTACTGAGCGCCGGCAGAGGAAGACCGGCGAGGAGTGCGGCGGCGAGCGGGTCGCCGGCGGCCGGGAGGCGCGGGGCGAGGGCAGGAAGAAGAGGCGGAGAGGAGGAGGAAGAAGCGGCTCGTACCTGCTGCGCGCCGGGGCGCCTGCTGCTTCCTCCTCGGCATGATGCTTCTCCCGCGACTGCCACCGCCGCCGCCGTCGCCGCTGCCCGGCTGAGGAGAGGGAGGGAGGGGCGGCGGGCCCGCGGGGGGGCGAGGCGGGCCTGCTCTCAGCCTCCCCCCCGGAGAGCGGCCGCCCGCAGGATGCTGCTGCGCCCCGGCTCTCCGCGTCCCCCCCTCGCCGCGCTCCGCCGCGATCCCCGAACGTGCGGAGGGAAGGAGGAGGGCGGGCGAGGGAGGCGCGGGGAGGGAGGAGCGCGGGGGGAGGAGGCGGCCGAGGAGGAGGAGGAGGAGGAGGTGGAGGAGGAGGAGGAGGACCGCGCTGCCCGTGGAATGGGAAGTTTGACAAATCGCTCCGGAGGCCGGAGGAGGAGGGGGCGGGGAGGCGCGGCGGCCCTGCCCCCCCCCGCCCCGTCCCCAGACGAGGTGCGCGGGGCTCGGGGCTGGGGGGCGGGGAGAGGAGAGAAGGCGGGCAGAGGGGTGGGAGGCGGAGTGCGGGAGCGCCGCCGGCCGGTCCTGCCCCGGCCCCCGCCCCCGCCCCCGGGCAGGGGGTCACGGCATCCGGGGGGGGCGCAGCCGCCGCCGCGGCCCGGGGTTCAGCGGTCCAGTCTTCTGCCCGCGGCGCGGCTGGAGCGGCGGCGTCGGCAACAGGCAAGCTTAAAGGAAAAGGAGATGATCGTGTCACTCGCCTGCCCGCGGGGGCGCCGCGCCCCCGCCCCCGGCCCCGGGCCTGCCCGGGACCCCCGCCCAGTCCGGGACCCGGTGCCGCCCCTCCGCCTCCGCCCCGTGCGTACACGCAGGGGCGCGGCTTCGACCCCGCCGAGCCTGTCCCGGGGCGCCCGCTGCCCCCGCCCACCCGCGTGACCCCCCCGGGCTCTCGCCGGGCCGCCCCGCCCGCCCCCCTCTCCTCTCTGCCCGCCGCGTCCGAAATCCCCAGAGTGACCCCCGGGCCGGGGCTCGCAACCCCGGAGGATGCCAGGGCCCGCGGGCGCCCCGGAGGGTAGTGGCCGTCACCGCCCGGCTGGGTGGGGGCCGCCCTCAGCCCGCGCCACCCGACTCCTCCCCTGGGATCCGCCGCGGCCACTTCCCCTTATTTTTTTTCCCCAGGCAAACTTTCCCGGGCCGTCACGAGGGTCAGCGTGGGAAGGGGTGCCGCTAAGTTTCCTCTCTAGACTTCGGGATGATCAGGGTCCCTCCTCCCCGCCTCCAGCCCCTTCGGGCGCCGGGCCGCGCCCCCCACCCGGGCGCCCGCAGAGATCCCCGGGCGAGACGGGGGGGCGGGGAAGAAAGTGGTCTCCCCGGCCCACCCCCGCCCCGGGGCGCCCCCGAGAGGAGACCACCCGGCCGCGCCCGGGCTGCGGGCAGTTCTGAAGGAAGAGGATTGATTATTGATTGGGTGATCGGGGTCTCCGAGGCGCCGGGCGGGCCCGGCCGGCGGGCCGCGGAGAGGAGGAGCGGGCAGGGTTGCGTCGGCGGCGGGGCGACGCGGGCTCACTTACGGGCGGCGGCGAGGGCGCGGGTGGGCTGGAGCTCAGAGGGGCAACCCTCGGGCGGCGGTGGCGGAGCTGGAGCCGGAGCCCGAGCCGCGCGGGCGGCGGCGCATCGATGCGCTGCGGGCTCGATTGCGTCTCCCTGGGCCAGCGCTTGGGCCGGGAATGGGGCGGCCGCGGCGGGGCCGGCTCCGGGCGCCGCAGGGCGCGGGCGGCGGGGATGCGGGGGCGGCCCCTGGACCCGCTGTCCCCCGGGCCGCACTGCGCGGGGGCGCGCCTGCCGGGGCCCTGGCGCTACGCGGGCCCCGCGGCCGACAGTCCCGGGGAGGGCTGGAGCCCCACGCCCCGGGACCGGCTGCCTGGGCGCTCCCGGAGCTGCAACCCCGGCCTGCTTCCTTCCTTCCTTTTTTTTTTTTTTTAAATGTTTCTTTCTTTTTTAGTCTTTTTCTCCCTTTCCTCCCGCTCTGTTCCCTTTTAATGTTTTCTTTGTGATTGTTTTGCAAGTTTGTTTTAAAAGTTCACAGCATGCTTTCTTTTCTTGTAGACCAGGAGACCGTGATCTCACCCTGACGGTAAGATCAAAAGTCTCCGCTCTCCCCAGCCTGCGGGCTTGGGCTGGGTCCAGACGCCTCCCCGAATGCAGATGTGCCGCCGCCGCCGTCCTCCCGGCTATAAAGCCGCCTCCAGCGCCTGGGCGCGCGCAGGAGCGCTCGGAGTTGCGGGTGCGGACCCCGGGCGGGGCCGGGAGCCGGAGGCTGCTGGCGGCCGGGCTCCGGGGCTGGCGCTGTGCAGCGTGCTCGTGGGTGGGACGCCGCGCGCGCCTGGTGCCTGTGGCCGCAAAGGCCGGAACGGCGGTCACTCCAGGCCCGGGAGACGCGGCCGTGGGGCGTGAAACGCTTCTTGCGAGCGAGGGAACGGTGAGTCGGCAGGCGCCGCCGGCGACCTCACGGTTCTAGTGGCCGCGCCGGGCGCCTCGCCTGGAGGAGGGTCGGCACCGCGCGAGGTCAGCTCCCACCGGCTCCGGGCTCACCCTCGAAGGCCTGGCGTCCACTTCCATGCGCCGGTTGCGGCGTGTGCACAGCACCGGGCGCCTCACGCGGAAGCAGGGAGTTTGCCCTGGTGGTGCTTCCCTCCTCCTTTCCTTCCCTTCGCTGTTCTTCCAACCTCTGTACCCTCACCCTCTGCCCCTGTGGACCGTGGCCGGAGCTCGGGTCTGCGCGTTGCTTCCTGCCGTGGCTCCATCGGTGCCTGGCCCTCCCCCGCTCAGGCGCTGTGCGATCCGCCCTAACATCTGTCTGTCCCACCATTGACGCATCCATCAGTGTCAATGGATCACACAGTGCAGCGACAGCCCGTCACGCACAACACGGGCCATGAGGAGTGCACACCGCGAGCGCGCTGCGCCGCCTGTTCAGGACACGCAGGCTGCGATCTGGCCGGCTTGACACAGCCTGCATTCCTGATCTCTACTGTGTTCTTTTAGCCACGTACACTGGCGCTCCCCCTTAGTCTAGGGACCCCCAACACATGAATCGTTTTTTTTTTTCAGGCCGTTCTTGGAGTGGGACAGATGAAAAGGGGTATTGTCATCTCTTTTATCCCGCCCACTAGTTCTCTTTCTGTGGGTTGGGTGTGGCTAGGAGAGAGGCAAGGAGAAATTCCCAAATCTACACTAAGCACAGTATAGACCAGGAAGGTAGCTAGATGCTGGGGCTTTAGCAAACTTCACCGGGGTAGACTCTGGGTGGTTGAAGTAGCCTGGCAGGTCTTGGCCAGGAGCTCTCAAGGTAAAATTTTACCTTCCCCGCCTGACTGCTGCTCCACCAGGCCTGACCAGGAGAGGGAAAATAAACAGAGATCCCTGTAAAAATTTAAGGGTTTGATTTAAGGAGAAATGGTGTCTGGGTGGCTGTAAGCCTGTAATTCACATGTTATTTACAGAGGGAGAAAGGGCAGGACCATGCGTTTGGGAAACCAGAGCTTTGCACTTAGTTGCTGGCCCTCATTCTCCCAGAGTGCTGATCTTGGCTGCCATTGCGTGTTCTCCCGGTTATTGCCTCTCGCTTCCCCCTCCATCAATTGTCCAGAGAGTAAACATAAGCACATGTGTCCCTGATCAATCTGGTCTGCTCAAAGGTCTCCCTTGTCCTCCTCCCAAGAAGTTCCAGGGAAGAGTGTCAAGAGTGTCAGGGGAACCTGCTCTTGGGGACCTCTACGGGGAGGCGGTAGGTACCTGGCATTTTAGCCTACTTCGTTCTTACTGTGTCTATTTCTGCCTGGATGCTGGGTGAGTTCTGCGCCTCAGAGTTGGCTACACAAGTGGGTAAAACCTTGTGCAGCTGTTCATGCCGAGATTCTCCAGTTAGAAGGGGAAAAGCTGCATTCAGGCGAGCTCCGAGGTCTTCTGCTCCGTTCCACAGAAGGCCAGGGGAGGCTTCGGCAGCCCGGGCTGGGGGGTCCTTCCTTCAGGAAGGAGAGCCTGCCCGCCTGCACTGTGAAGTGTGGGCTCCGCACCACACCCAGTGTTTCAGGTGCTTTCCTGCTCCACTAGTAAGGCAGAAAAGCCCCCGCCCAGCGGAGGAGCTAGGATTCTGTAGCACATACTCTCTGCAGCAATCTTTATACCCCACTCTTCAAACCGTTACAGATATCTTTGAAAGCTATGCAGGTTTCTCCCCTGTGCAAACACTGGGTAACTTAGCCACTTGAGTCAATGCCTAAGACAAATGCCCCAACCACTGAAAGGTGCCATGGTTCCAGGAAATTTTTTTAAAACCCTTAAAAATAGAAGAAAAAAATGGGCTGAAAGGCAGTGGAAGGACTCATCAAAATACTCATACGGGAAACTGGCGGCTTTCATCCTGGTCAAGTGGCTTACCTCAAAACTAGGTGATCACACTATGAACTTAAACCGTGCTGAGGGACCCTGAAAGCAATCCTGACCCCCAAGATTGCATCTCAGGCCCAAAGGAAGCTGACTTGTCCTCTGCAGAGGGAAACTGAGCTGTATTCTCTAGAAACACTCCCAAGATGGTTTATCTAGGTCAGGGGTGAGAAATCCGATTCCAGCTTTCAGAACTTGGAACCAGAGGTCTCCAGACCCCATTCCCCTGGGGCCTACCTCCAACAGGTCAAACCCATCGCAGGGTGTTCCTGGCCTTGGCTAGTCCAAGCCCCACCCAGATGAATCCCGAAAATTAAAAAAATATGCAGGATTGGTTCTGAACAGGTGTGCAGCAGAGGAACACTGGCACCTGGCGCCCCGCACACCATGCCAGTGTCACAATGTCCATTCTGGAAAGGAGCAGCTAGGCTACCGCCGGGAGGCAGCCAAGGTTTTGGTCAAGGTGGTGGTTGAGTACAGTGGGTCCACAGGAAGGCTGAGGTGTGTCCTTATGGAGGGCCACCGAGGAAAATGACTTCAGGGAAGGAAGGTGTCCTGGACACCGGTATTTCCGGAGGAGGAACCAGGGTAGGCTCCATGGGGCCTGAGCGCTGACCTGGGAGAGGGGGTCCTGGTACCAGAGGAGTACCAAGCCTGAGCCACCTGGAGAAACAGGCAGGCTTACTCCTTGGGGAGTAAGCTATGGGAGTCTGTCCCGGGTTTGAACATGTGTGAGCATCTGACTGGGGGGGGGGGCTTTTGGAGACTCCAGGTCCCAGCAGGCAGCGCCAGGGGATGTGGTACCCAGTGCCCTCCAGCCTGAGCTGGGCTGGAAATGGATGTGGCCCTCCTCACTAGGCAGCAAGGAGAAAGTGCCCTGGGTACAGAGAAGCTTGCACACACACCTCCAACAGGATCCATCCCCCATCGGGGACCTCAGCTCCTGCCAAAGCCAAAGGATTCAGATCCTGGGGCCAGCCCCTCGCCAGGCGGTAAATTGCTAAAAGTGCATTTACACAGCAGCAAAGTTTGTTTCTCTTTTTCCAGTAGCTTTGTTTTAACGAACCAGATGTTTTGTCTGTAAATTCTCCCAAGAACTTTTACAGTTTTGACGTGAAATAAACCTTCGAAAATCGGAGCGGTATATTAATGCCACTTCTGTGGGGCCTCTGGAGAGCTTTCTCAGGCATGCCCGGATGTGGCTGGGGGTGGGGGCCAATCTTCGAAGCAAAATTGAGGACTTCTTGGTCGCAAAGTCAGGAATTGGCTTTGGAGGTATGAAGCGCCTTCCCCACTCCGAACACACTCACGCAGGCGTGCTCACACACTCCCAACACTCCTCCTACGGGTTGGGGCTTCCTACTTGTGAATTCCTTTAGGCATGGGGCACAGAGATACAGCCCAACTTGACCTATCTGTCCAAAGCACGCCTGGCGTTTTCCACCGGGAACTCTTGACTGGAAAGCAAAAGGGCCTGGGATCTTTCTGGTGCAGACTTGATGCCTTGGGGATCCTAGCAGAGCAGAGTGGAAACCGGGCTCCCGGCCCGCGAGGAACTCCTGGGCATGACTTGCCACCCGAGAACTTTGTGGTTAGAAGCAGATCGGGGCTAGCCCCCCCCCCCCAGAAGCCGTGGCTCGAAGGTCTGCCTTCGCGTAGTTTCATTACCCTACTCCTCTATTCTGAATTTCAAAGCAGTTATAAAAGCCTTTGGAGAAGGGGGGGGCAACTAAAAGCTAAACTATACACACAGCAGAGGGAGGGAGCAGGATTAAGGGTGGGTTGGGGGTGGTGGAGAACCGGGTTGGCCTGGATACCCCTCTTCTGCTGGGGTTCAGTGTAGCGCCGCTCTCTCGGGTTTCCCAAGGCTGGGGCTAGCGAATACCTTCTCCCTCCGTCTCCACCCCCACTTCCCTGTGCGCTCCTCGGAGCGCCTTCCTCCGCCTCTTTTTCTTCTGTAATACTCTTTCGTTCTATCATTTACTGAACTTTCAAAAAACTTTTTTTTAGTAGACAGAAGATTCAGTAAAATAAAAGCCTTTGTATTTCGGTCTAAAGAGGACGGGTGTACGTTAAATGCAGTTTGGAGGGCGCAATTATCAGAGAAACGCTGTTTTCTCAGGTCTCACGTATAGACTTGGGTTGCAGGGGGAATTTTCAGAATTCCTCACTAAAACGTTGCGTGTGCCCCTTCACCACGTTCAGGGTGAAATAGGTTGTTAGAAACCAGTTAGGCAGAGTTAAAAACAAACGAACAAAACCTACAGACCAGATAGCTGCCGCTGCCGCGGGGGAACTCACCCCTGACCAGAAGCGAGTAGTTCCTCGCTAGTGGGAACGCGAAGGTGCCCATCTCTTCGCGCGCGGGTGCAGGAGCTGCCGGGCACCGGCGGGCATCTGAATCAATGCGTGTGCACCCGATTCTGGTCCGAACCCCGGCTCTTCGAAAGCAGTAATCCTGGAGGAGAAAGAGATCCCAGGAATCAAACCACCCTGTCTTCTTCAGACCAGACAACCCAGCTTTCTGTGCCCGGTGACCTCATTAACCGGCCAGGAAATTTGCAAGACCAGGAACAATCTCTTTCTCCCTTTTGTCTTTTCCTATAACGCTCTTCTTGTCTGTCTTATGCATTGTGATTTTGTGTTTGTTCCCAAATTTCCAAACGGGCAAGACCTAAGATAACTCCAAGCAGGGCAGGTCCAGGACAGAGGAACAAGGGGCACCGTTCTCTCACATTTTTATTTCTTGAAACGTAATGAATATCTCTTGTATCTGGACAATAGGCGAGCCACGGTTGTTTGGGATAGATAGCCCAAAGGGTCAGATTAGATAGCATACAGGTAGTCTCTGACGCAGAGCTCTTCCATTAAACTCCAGGATTCAGCCTTTCTTCTGAGAAGCCCTGGATTCTGCTTTCTGTCTTCATCTGCCTGCCACTTCCTTTTTTTTTTCTCCCCTCCATCCCTTTCATCTTCTTTCTTTCTACCTCCTTTCTGCTTTCGTGTTCAGTTCTCTCCTCCACCAATTACTCCAGGTTCATAAGAATTTTCAAAGATTATTTATTTAGGATCCACCAAATGCTACCTCCAAAAAGGTCGAGCCCTCCTCCCTAAAACAAGGCAGGGTTAACCCATGCAGGAATAGTGAAGGAATAAAGTAGTTTGTAGTTTCAGCAGCATTGGGGGTGGGGGGCTGGAGGGGAAGGTCAGAAATAGGTTGACACTTGGTTTAAAATAAAAGAACATGTTAAGAAGTTTCAAAGCTGCCAATAAAACCCTTTAAGTGGCTCGTGATTCAGTGCCTGGAGTTGCGGTGATGGCATTGGTAAATGACTCTAATGCCCAAAGAAAAATATTACAAATGCCGCTGTCTCGGCCACCAATCGGGCGCCGCTCTCCAGCTCGGGCGGTGGCTCCTCTCCGGCGCGCAGGGCACCCACATTTGCATGATAAATTGACCAGACTGCCGGCAGCCAATGAAATATTCAAATGAGGCCAGAGGGGATGGGGTGGAGTCCCTGGAGCTCCCGCTTTGAGCTGGCTGCAGCGCTGACCTTACCACCTCTCCGTCAGCGCCCTCTAGAGGCGGAACAATGCGGGCGGCAGTTCTGGCTAACCGTACAAATGGAGGTGGGAGAGAGGCGGGGGAGATTGGGCGTGGTCTGAAAGGTGGTGGGTTGAGGTGCTTTGGGGCTCTAGGAGGCTTTTGGGTTGAGCTAGTTGAGCAAGTGGGTTGTAGGATTTCTGCATGCATCTTGCACTTGAACATGTTGATGGATTGCAGAAGCAGGGATGATTCCAGAGAGGGTTTAGGAAGGGCTCTAGCTCCTTCCCCCAGTGCCGTTCTCTAGCTTCCTCTAACAAACCTCGAATTTAAGTTAAAATAGTGGGTTTGCTGTGTTGACTTAGCTTCAAGAGAAGATTCCACCACAGATCACAACAGACTCCCTGCCAAAGTCCCTAAAATACTAAAAATGTGGAGCAGATCTATGCAACAGGCCCTGCAGCCCAGCTGGAAACCGGCTTGAGACTCTCCAAGGGTTGTACCAGGTCCAGAGCTGCAAATATGGCTTGGCTGTGGGAGCCTGGCCCTTGGGAAGAGCCAGCACAGGCAGGGCCGGGATGCTGGCCCTGGCCCTCAGCAGGCAGAACTTCCCTCCTGGCAAATGGCTTCCTATAAGAAGCACCCAGGCTTCAAGGTAGCTCCTGAGAGCATTCGAAGAGAGACATATGTAGGACATTGATTAGCATGTCAAAGGCCAGCCGGAAGCAGCATGCTATAACACTTCAAGGGTCGACTCTGGAATGGGGCTGATTCTGGTTGCTGGGGAGTACTTGGCTCCACAGGCACCTGAAGAGCTGAATTTCTGGGGCCACCTGAGGGTTCTAACTTAGCTGAGACTTTTACAAGGGAGCCCAGGAGCAGTGACCATTTCTTACTTGCCGAGCATCTCTTCCTTCCTCCCACCCCATCGCCCATCCCAGGCTTCTTATTAAAGTGAAATTTTTAGAAGTTCAGTTGTCTTTCTTAAGCTGCTGTGGAGTGAGGACCTTGTTCTTTCTCCATCTCAACAGGGCTTAGCCTCACATGTCAGCTGACTGCCTTGGAGGGAGCTTGATCCCCACCCTTCTTCTCAGCCAAAAGGGTCTGCAGGAGCAGGCTGACTTTCCTCTAGGCACTTGTCTCCCAGACAAACTCAGTGCAAGCCAGTCATCTACAGCTGTCCTCCCTGCTCCTTAGCTGGGGGTCCCTAGGGGAAGGGGCCCCTGAGGGCCTGACCCCAGGCTAGCTCAATAACTGTCTGTAAATACACATAACAATAATAGTAGGTGTTGATACACATTTGGGAGAGAGTGAATTTTAACTTTCGATCACCTTGCAGATATTATCAGTAATTCCAAGTAAGTCACCCAGTTATGGGGCTAATTCATAAGAAGGCTTTTGCATCATTTGGAGTTTTTAGAAGTGTGTTGGCTAATGAAAATGGGCTTTGACCCCAGACTTGGTAGGAATGCACTAGGCAAACACCTGTTAGTAGAGGTAGGTTCTGGTACAAAAAGGACCTCCCTGCTTTCCCAGATAATGTTCATTTGCAGTGGAGTTGTGTTCTTGGTGATAAGGTTCCCACTGGGAGAAGGCCTATGAAGGGAGTAAGCTCCTTCCGGGCTGGCTGAGTCAATCCAATCAAGCCTCACCTGGGGAAAGATGAAGCCTGCAAGTGAGCCTGTTACCTTCCAGTAGTGAAATCTAACAAGGAGTCAATCCTGCCTGACAAGTCCAGAAATCAAATCAAGTTTGTCTCTCTCAGGTAGGAAAGGTGGGAAAGCTAAGGGCTGGCTGTGCAACCCAGCACTCAGCTTACCTCAGTGGAACACTGAATGAGGGAGTAAATGAGGCATGCAGCAAAGAGGAGAAGAAACAAGTCAGCTTGTCTTAGAAGCTAAGTACCAATAAACAGCACGTAGTCGGGCTGCTCTACACAAATACAAGCGTGCAGTTGTACATTGCAGGGGACTGCAGCTCTGATTGTGGTGATGGGAGTCCTGGATGTGTGGCTCATAGCTTACCAAGCCACCTGCAGTAAGTCACCTCCACACTAACCTGGTCTCCTCCAGGATAGCCCTCTCCATCTGAGGTGTCTAACAGGGACTTGGTGAGGAAACAGTCTGTCAAAGTGAGAGATGCCCTTTGAAACCCTTGCTTCTTTCTGCTATCTGCTGGTAGCTTTTAGGCTCAGACCAGGATTGGAAAGAGGCACCGGTGTTGCTAGCTTTGTGCCTGTGTCATGGTAGGACCCCCCTTCCCGAGGCCTTGCTAAAATGAAACTTGCCTGGGATGCTTACCTGGGATGATGCGTGTCAGTGCCCTGGTGAAGACAAAGGATTATCAATGAGTGAGGCTGGATATACCCTAGAATGCAGGGAAATGCATGGAAATGGGGAAAGAAAGAGCAAGAAAGAGAGAAAGAGGAAAGAAAAAGAAAGAAAAAAAGAAGAAAGAAAGAAAGAAAGAAAGAAAGAAAGAAAGAAAGAAAGAAAGAAAGAAAGAAAGAAAAGGAAGGAAGAAAGAAAAGGAGGGAAGGGAGAGAGAAGAATAGATAGATAGATAGATAGATAGATAGATAGATAGATAGACAGACAGGAGTTACCAAAGACAGGACCCAGACTCCTGGCCTCGTGGAAGAGCATGACTTTACAGGGCTGACAGGTGGCTTCCTCCAGACCTTTCTGTGAGCTCATTAGAGGAAGGGGTATGGTAAGAAGCCAAGCTGATATTTCTATTTTCCCTGTTAGTAGCGACTGGAATTTGCAACATCCAGGTCAGATGGAAAATAGAAACTGGGAAAATCTGACACTCTCATTGATTTGCTCTCTTTGCCGTTGCTACTCGTGAGAGAAAGAAATGTGACTTCAAAATTGCAATTAGGAAGCAGCCTGCTTAGCGTTCCTCCAGTGAGCTCCCTCCCGGGCCGTGCTGCTCACAGGTTCAATTCCCCTCCTTTCCTAAGGAGGTAAGTTCATTCATGGTTTTGAGCAGAAGCGGGCAAGACAAACATGTCACACATGTTGCTGCAATAAGCTCATAAAGACCATCTGCACTTTCCTCTCCTTTTGGGGGTTGGGAGGGTCAGGTACTTGAGAGGATGGAAATTTTCCCAGTGTTCTAAAAGTATTAACTTCCTTTCAAACATTCTTTAACCTTTGCTGTTTTGTAACTTGACGAAAAGGTCATTTTGTTCCATGGATGCAGCTGCTCCAAATTGTTCAGCTACCGGCGTGAATACCCTCCAAATCCCAAACTCTTTAGTGGATTCAAGCGCACATACAGACGTGTACTAAAGGCGAATATCTTCCTACACACTATGCACAAATACGTACAGTTCTGGATACGCGTTTATATTGGGGTTGGTGCACAGGTATGCTCACAGGGCGCTGGATTTAGATTAACATCTCTAACCTTCTTACAAAATGGTTTCTTTACAGAAAAAAAAAGACGTAAAATTCAATCTTTTGAATAGGTTTCGCTAAACATTTGATAGTCATCTTTTATTATGTGCTGCACGTGTTCCTGATTTTTTCAGGAAGGGTTTAGTCGGCGTCTAACTTAATATTTCATTGCTGTCCTTACCATCAATGCGTCCAACAGCCCAGGAAAGTCGATTTTGTTTTCTTGTGGGTTTTGTTTTTTCGTCTGTCTTTTTTGTAATGTCAGTTTCTTAACTGTCAGTGCTTCTAGCAGCCCTTTCTCCTTAGCTTTTGCCTTTGTAAGCTGGTGTATTCTGGGAAACAGATGTCTGAACATGTTACATTTATATTTAAAATAAGAATTGAGTTAATAGGCTCCAATGAGAGCATGAAGAAATTCTCTGAAAAGAAAATTGCGTAAAGTTTATACTTAGACCCCACAGTGTGGATTTTATTTATTCAAGGCATATTGGGTGTGGTTGCCTGGAATTCTTGCTCTCATGATTGAATTTTTAGATGATAGATTTCCAGTCAAATAGGAGCATCTGATCTAAACTGTGTAATAAATCAGTAAGGACACTCTATAAGATTAACATTCATTAAACTTAAGAGAAAAATTTGATACTTTTAAAAGGATACAACTTTTATTTAAAAGCAGACACTTTTAAAAGGTCTCTGGCTGCAGAAAATGGTAATGGAGGGAAGCAAGGCTTCTGACCATAATGTAGAACCATCTGGATAATCTCTCTTTGGAGCAAAAGCTTCTAGGATTTATCACCTATATTCATTCACCGCACATTCCTGACTCCAGGCTGGTCTGCATTTCCCTGGGATCTGACTTCTGACTTCCTGTCATTCGAAAATGTGGAAGAATATGTAAATCACATGCCTATGGTTTGTAGTAATTAGAGGGTCAGCATAGGCAAAACTAGCACTCAGTTACCTGAAGTCCCCCTGACACCTCCTAATCCCAACCCTCGTGCCTGGAGGCCACCTCTAGCCTTAATTTTGGATCAATCACTTTTTTCCCTGGCTTTGTAACTTTAACACTTAGGTGTGCATCCCTGTGTGTGTTCATAAATGAAATAATATTGAATGAATCATTTTGTGTCTTGTGTGTTTCTTTTATGCAGCATTGTGTGTGAGACTTAACTAGGTGGCTGTCTGTAGCTGGGTCATTTTCAAAAGTGCACTACGAATGCATCTCAATATATTGGGTTTTTTTCTTTTCTTCCACTCTGTGGCCTATTTAAAAATGCTACTCTGAGTCCCGCAGTGCACATGTGGGGCCTCTCCTCTATTATTGCTGGGGCATAGAGCATGCATATGTAAGATATCCTCAGACGTGCTGTTTCCTGGAGTGATTGTGTCTCTCACGCTTTCTTTCTTTTCTTTTTTTCTTACTTCCCTCCCTCTTTTCACTTGCTTGCCTGCATACCTACCTTCCTTCCTTCCTTCCTTCCTTCCTTCCTTCCTTCCTTCCTTCTTTCTTCTTTCTTTCTCTTTGGTACTGGAGATTGAACCCAGGGCCTTCACTCTGAGCTATATCCCCAGCCTTTTTTATTTTCCATTTTGAGACAGGTTCTCGCTAATTCACTAAGTTACCTAGGCGGGGCTGGAACATGAGGCCCTTCTGCTTCAGTCTCCCAAATTGCTGAGATTAGAGATATGCACCACCAACCCCTGGTGAGTTATGTCCATTTTAAGCCTTCCCATTATTCTGCATCCTTGCCAACCTACAGTATTGCCAGCTATGTTTTCTTCTTCTTTTTAATGTTTTCTAATCTTGGTTGTAGTTGCAGTCTGTCTGTATTAAATTTGATTTCTATGGTCAGTGATGAGTTTGAGCACTGCTTTATATGTTTGTGGTTATTTGTCTTTCTTTATTTGTGAGGTGCCTGTTCAAGTCCCTTTTTTCCACTGAATATATACTTCACAGTGTTTCACTAAAGTTCTCTGTTGGCTAGTTAGTTTTAAATTGGTTCGAGGTGCTGGATCACATCAGAAATATTTCAGTGAGATCTGTGATTGTATTTCCCAGAATGCTTTAGTCTGCAGAATATATGACCCTTACTCACCCTGGCGTAAAGAGATTGTCCAGTGGTAGCCTTTCGGCTCAGCTCTATCAACAGGAAGCTAGTGCCTTTACCTTTGGACTCTTCCCTCTGTTTTCACCATCATTTCATGGTAAAGGTGTGTGTGCTCAAGATTTCAAGAGGGCTCGAAGCAGTAAACAGGCCCCCTGGCTGCTTTGTCTATATCCAACAGAGAAGGAAATAAATATGAATGAAAGAATAAGCCAATGAACAGATAAATAAAACTTCAGTTTCTTCTGTTTTTAGAGACCACTTTGTGGAGCAGTAGCAGTCACCAGAGACTGTAAGGGCCTGATAGTCTCACTGAGCATCGCTGGCAGGATAGTATAAATGTGGAAAGGGGGCGAGACCCAACCAACCACCACATTTACTTCCAAGTCTGTGGGTATTTTTTCTAATTTAATTTTTAAATTTGCGTAGAGTAAAATTCACTCTTTGAGTTGTGACAAGCACATAAAGTCATGTATCTACCACTGCAATTGAGAGTTGGGACAATCCATTGCCCACTGCTCTCCCAATGCCTTTTTCCTGCCTTTTGAAACCCAACTATCCACCACCTGCCCTAAACTCCCACCCTACCCTGAGAAGAACCACTGATCCGCTGACTGTTCGTTCCAAAGTTTTGTCTTTTTCAGGACGGAGCATGTATGGAATATGTAACAATGTGGAACCTTCTGAGTCAGGCTTCTATCACAGTATAACGTACTGGGGATTTTACCAGTGTTGTTGAGTGTATTGATAAGTTGTGTCTTATCATTGCCAAACAGGGCTGGAGATTTAGCTCAGTGGTTAGAGTGCTTGCCTTGCAAGCACAAGGCCCTGAGTTCGATCCCCAGAACCAAAAAAAATAAAAAAAGTCACTAGTGACTTTCAAAATAATCATTGCCAAACAATATTCCTTTTCCATGGATTTACCAAAGTCTGTTGACACATTTGTATCAGTTGAAGGACACTTGAGTTGTTTCTGGTTTGGGGCAATTCTGACTAAAACTGCTGTGTATATGCTCATACAGGTTTTAAGTGGATGTAACTTTTCATTTCTCTTAGGTCTCATTACATAGAAGTGTGATTGCTGGACCTTATGGAAGAGGAAATTTAATTTTATAACATGCTGCCAACCAGTGAGGCCCTGTCTTAAAAAGAAAAAATTTTAAAAAGGCTGGGGATATAGCTCAGTGTAAAGGCCCTGGTTCAATCCCCAGTAAAAAGCAAAGAAAACCAAAAACAAAAAAACTGCCAAATGGTTTTCTAAAGTAATTATATTATTGTATATCCACACCAACGATAAATGGGAAATTCTTCTTGCTCCTCAGGAGACGCTAATGGATGAGGAAGTTCTTCGTGAAGAGTGACAGTGCCCAGCCAGGTGCCTAAGTGGGAGAACCGGGAGAAGGTATGTCTAAACCCTTAAGGCCCGTAGTCTCCCAGTAGATCCTTTTGAATGGCGACAGAGTCCTTCCATTTACAGATCACGTGCTTCTCCTAGGGGCACTCAGGTAAGCATCATTCTACCCATTTTACAAATAAGGCCACAGCACTGCCTCTCTTGGTTGATCCAGCCTGGATTTATACAGTACACACAAGAACAAGATTCCTGAGTTCACAAAGTAAAGTGAAGTATGATCACTTGGAATGTTTCTTATGCCACATAACAAAAACTAGAAAAAGACATACATCCAAATGGCAGGGACCTCAGCAATTCTCAATTCAAAGACTATAACCTATTCCATAGCCTTCTCCCCAAAAGCCCAGTAGAGAGCTCTTGCAGCCTTACTGGATTGCCTTAGATGGAACAAAAGATCAGCTGATTTCGTGTGTGACTTCTGAGAATGCAGGGTAGCACCCTAACCGTAGATGGAACAGGCTTGTGCATCTGCAGAAACATAAATGAGGCTGTACTGCCAGGTGCTCCGTCGCCAGAGGTCTTGCTTTCTGGCTTGCATCCTCTAAGTTTTTGCTTCCTTCATCTGAGGGCCCATTTCTGAGGCGCCTTCACATTTCAAATGTCCTGAGAATATGTTTAATTAGAACTTGGCCATACAGCCTTTTAAAATAAAACAGAAGGGACCACCTAATTATATCGCTCAGCATTCTGTGGCAAACATATATTTTTTAATAAAACACTTTCTTAACCAGAGTAATCCCTTGAGATGCAAATCCTCATTTATAAGAGGTTTCCCAAAGGGAGTTAAAAGAGAAGATGCCTTCTAAAGAAAGGAGACAAAAGGAGGAGGGAAGTGTTTTCAAAGAGCTTCTAAAAGATGCGCTTGTTCTGAGGTTGAGACACAGATATTTTAAAGAGGCACATTTTTATTTCTTGTGCTGTCATTTTTTCCTGTAGTTTGGATCATGTCTTTTTCTTCTTTTCCCTTTTTGGATTATTACCACAAGTACTCATATTTCTCATTCTGGCATTTTTCGTAAGTACAATATTTAAGGAAGCAAGAGATTGTCTTAAAATGGTGCTTCATCTCCTGCTGGTTTCCAGTTCTTGCCTCACTCCATGAAGCAGCCCCCTCTCTGTTCACCTATGAGCCTGCACAGAAGGTGTGGCACAGCCAGAGCCCCGTAGGGTGCCTTTCCTGAAGTCCCAGGACAGGAAGGAAAATTTGCGCCCTCTGCAGCCACAGTGTCTTCAGAAGTGGTATCTGAGACATTTGCATTATCAAGGCCAACCATTGGATGGACAGCGCAGGCTCATGTTTGGGAGATGGGGCTCCTCCATGCCAGCCACAGGCGAAGAGGTTTAGCTGTCTTTTTTCATTTAATACTCCCCAAGCTACTCACTGTACTCAGGGAATGTCGATGTTCTTACCCTGTTTTGCAAATGAGCAAAGCTAGATTTGAAAGGTAGAGGAAAGCATGGAGGGTCTTATTAGAGGGGAAGAACTTGAATTTCAATGCAAGCACGATAGCCCCAGAACTCAGGTCTCAGGACACGGCTGTAGCACCCAAGAAGACATCATCAGGCTTCGAGACACCAAGATTCCTACAGTGTGCTTTATGCCCAGCTGGGTCACAGGCAGACATTACATATTCAGTTACGTTCTTTGCCAATCAGCATCCTGGTGGGGAAGAGAGGACGTGCCCAAATATGGATTATTCATGGAGGATTTCCTACCAGACACTACTGTAAAGGTGAAAGAAAGCACAAGAAAAAATTAACAGAATTGTTGCTACTAGGGCTTCAAGGGCCTGCGGTGAGAGTTACTGCGAGCAGGGAGGAGAGTATGGTAAGGACCACCTTTAGAGGACAGTGACCTTCAGGAGAGAGTCAGAGCCTGAGAAGGCTCTCTGCGGAATGGCAAAGCCCACTCTTCTCTTCCTCCACTCTCCTAGTAGGATTCTGCCTCAGATACATCCCACCAGACACGAGCAGGCAGAGCAGTACTTTGAAAGTACCATCCAGGTTGGCCTCCCAAGGCACAGCAAGGGAAACCCTGGGGGCAGAAAGCTAGCAGAAGTGCGTGCATCTCCTGAAGCACTCAACCTGTCCTGGCTCTGTGCTGGAAGGGGAGAAAGAGAGAAGACCTTATCACTGAATTTAAAGGCCTTACAGCATATGCAGGAATCTTGGGTCAATTGGAGAGGTGTTCACCAGGCTAAAGGACTAAGTAACCTGCTGCAAGCAAGCTGTAAAGGATGCACTTTCAGAAAGCATGGGATTTCTTTTGTATGAGCCTTAAAGGGACCCACCTGCAGCCATTTTCAACAGTCTGGCAAACTCCAAAGGTCCACCTTTTCTTTTGGTACTGGGGATTGAACTCGGGGCCTTGTGCTTGCTAGGCAAGCATTCCAATCACTGAGCTAAAGCCTCAGCCTTGGTCCACCCTTTTTTAACTTGAGATTTATATTGTTCTCTTTGATCAGATGCTTCTTAAATAAAAATCTTTCTCTCTTTTTAAATGTTAATTTCTTTTTTTATCATACAGCTCAATGGGACTTACTGGGATAGTTCATATATGCACACATTGCGAACTGATCAGCTCCATACACCCTTTGCCTTCTTTCCCTGTCTTTAGTAATCTTTCTTCCTCTTTCAGGTGGACTCATTTATTTGTTCGATTTTCATTTTTAGATTCCACATATGAGAAAGAACACATGGTACTTGTTTTTCTGTGTCTGGGTTATTTTACTGAGGGTGGGACCTCTAGTTTCATCAATTTTGCTGCAAATGACAGGATTTCATTCTTTGTGACTGAATAGTGTTGCATATATGATGAAGTATTATTCTATATCTTAGCTAATGTAAATAGTGCCACAGTAAACAGCCATTCAGGTATGTCTTTTGTTTGCTGACTTTATTTCCCTTTGAGATACACACACACACACACACACACACACACACACACACACACACAGGAATTATGATACTTGGATCATATCGTAGATCTGTTTTTAGTTTTCAAGGAAGCACTGTACTGTTTTCCATATTGGCTATACAAATATATATTCCCACCAATGGCGTATAAGGGTTTCTTTTCCTCCATGTCCTTATTAGCATTTGTTATGTTTTGTTGGTAATAGACATTCTGAGTTGAGATGCTATCTCACTGTAGTTTGATTTGCATTTCCCTGTGGGCTAATGATATTGAGCATTTTTAAAATACATTTGTTGGCCATTTGTGTTTCTTCTTTTAAGAAGCATCTATTCAGATCATTTGCCAACTTATATTTCGTGTCTGTGTGTGTGTGTGTGTGTGTGTGTGTGTGTGTGTGTGTACGTGTCTGTGGTACTGGAGATTAAGTTCACTTTGCACTGAACCTTATCCCCAGTCTTTTAAAAGTAAATTTAAATTTTGAGAGAGAGTCTGGTGAAGTTGCTAAGTTGCCCGGGCTGGTCTTGAACTTGAGATCCCCCTGCCTTGGTCTCCCAGAGTGCTAGGATTACAGATGTGAGCTGTATTTCTTAAATAAAATTTGATTGAAAAAATAAAAAGAAGAAAAAGAGAAGTCATTCATCATCCTATTCTTCAAAAACAACTGTGAATCATTTGGTAAAACTTCTTTCACTTGCTTGCTCCAGGCTCTCCCTCTACAGTGATGGTTATATTCAGTATGTAATTTTAAATTTTAGATTGAGCATTGTTATCCTGTTTTAGATAAGACATCTTTGTTAGATGGTTGCATAATATTCCATTGCAAGAATGCTAATATATTATCATCCTTCTACTGTTTAAGTGTAAAGGTTATTTTCTGTCTTTTGTTAATAGTATAGAATACTATAAAGAATAACTTTGTGTGTAAATAATTTTTATGTTTTAGATTATTTCTTCAGGATGACGTCCCCAAAATAAAGCCATGAGGTAGTAAATTACCTACCACAGTGCCAGGCACAGAACAGACACACTGCAACCCTATTATTTTTCACTAGTGAATATTCACATGAGAATGATTAATAACTCCTTTGAGGACCTTCCTCTGAGTAGCCCTAGAATATAATGCAAGCTGTGTAATGATGAATGTAGCCCTAGAATATAGTGCAAGCTGTGTAATGATTTGGAACCATATGAGACAGAGGACTACAAGTTCAAGCCCAGCCCGGGCAGCTTAGTGAAATCTTGCCTCAAAATACAAAATAAAAGGCCTGGCGAATAGAGCTCAACAGTAAAGCACCCCTAGATTTGGTCCCAAGTACCAAAAAAAAAAAAATGAGAAAAGGTGAAATTAATTTTCATAATTTTCTTCTAAAATTTTGGTTCAAAATATTATAATTTCTACACAATCAGTATAAAAATAATGAATGAGATGTTCTGTATTTTTCATGTAAACCTTTGAAATCTGCCATGTATTTCATACTTACAATGCTTCTCCGTTTAGAGCAGCCATATTTCCAGTGCTCGGTAGCCACACTGTATAAAACAGTGCAGGTCTAGAGCAAGGGATGTGCCAGAGATTTTTTGCTGATATTGGCAGCTATATGTAGCTCCAAAGTCCAGCTACCTTTAAATGCTTTTCTGAACCCCTTACTCACTGACAGTGGACCAAGTCACCAGGTGTAACATGACTCATATCTGGGCATTTTTACCTGCCATTCTCATTCCTGCTTTGATGCTAGCAAATCACAGATGTCCCCTCCATCCCATTTTGTTTGATACTCAAGTGTCTCTGGAGTACTTCCTACACGTTAAGCCCTCTGTCCGTTCCAAGATACCCAGGTTATCAAACAGACCTTTCTCATGAGGTTTAATCAGAGACCCTGTCCCTGTTTTTAGGGTCCAGTGTAGGAGACAGACTTTAATCAAATCATCACACAGGTATGTAATTTCAAACTGTGATAAGTGCTAGGAGGGAAACACTGACTGTAAATTGCTAAGCTTTGGGTCACCGCGTCACTGCCTTGTCCCTGGAGGTGTTTAATAGAGGTGGCCCAGCACCTGACTAGATCATTGAAAAACATGGATACAACGGATGAACGTCAGATAAAGTGACCAAAGGTCCCTTCTGGTCCCATGTGTCCTTTTTCTACATTTGACAAATTTCCAGGGGAGACAGCAGCTCTCCAATTCCTGTCATTGACCCCGTTCATCTCTGTATGTTTGTCTTCTCCCAAGAGACTTGGGGCCAGCTGGAACATGAACAGCGACAAGGAAGCAGAGGACAACTCAGCCATTCTTCACTCCTTCACTCCTTCGTGTGTTCATGCCTTGATTTGTATGGAATACTCTGGGGTGGATATCAGCCACTGCTCCAGACGTTCCGAAAAACGAAGCCAGCAGTCTCCTTGGCCAGACAGACTACTGCCAAATGGGCACACTTTCCTGAGAAGATAACAGTTTAAAGAGGAAAAATCAATGCTAATAGAACTCCTTTTCAGGTTTGGAAAATGACATTGTCCGGAATGGCCAGTGCTTTGAGCCTGAGGCTGGGCAGAAAGCAGGAGTCCGGGATGGTTGCAATCTCCTGAGCTCCTCGGATGTGGCCAAATCAATAAATGAAAGGCAGTGATGAAGGCAACCGTGTGGAGGGAGGCTGGGTTCAAGGGGGCAAACTGTACAATTCCTCTTCTCCCCCTGAAACAACCAGGATCCTCCCTTCAGCCCGAAATCCCTGGGGACAGGGTAATTTCAGCTGCGCTTGATATAACCTATACATCACTGTCTTCTAGACCAGGGCTCAAATTAAACTCTGATGTATAAAGTTAAACAAAAATGAGATAAAAATTGGCAGAGGTTGAAGAGGGTCAAAGTAGTCAAAACACAAGGTAGACTATTGCTCCTTTTGATTTATGTTATTCTGTACACTTAGAAAAAATAAAATTATAAATCTCCCTGAGACTTTTTCATTGAGAATGGGGCATTACTAATTTATTTTCAATAGACTCCTAGGCTTCTCGGCTCAGAGCAGCGCCACGGCCATTGTTTCTAGGATACCAGTGTGACCTAGAGCTTGGACCAGTATGAGGGGAAAGCATCTTGCAAAATTAGTATCTTTAGGCAGCAGTGTTAATGATGGTCCCACTTCCATTGCTTATGACACAGAGCACAGTATCTGCTCAGCTTCATTTTATTATCGAATCCTTGCAAACTCCTACAGTGTGATTCACACAGAATTCCTAATCTCTGATAGTTGAGTAAACTGAGGCTTAAGGAAACCACATGATTTCAATAAATAGTAGAGACACAGAGGGGAAAAAGACAAAGGCTATCCCTTAGAGACCTCACCTTCTGGTATGAGAGAAGATGATGAAGTCAAATAACTAAAATAAAATAGGACTATAAATAGACGTAACTGCTGTGAATAAGACGAAATGGGATAAGGAACCAGAAAGGGGGAATGTGCAGCAAAGGAGGAAGGGACGTGGTCACACATACTCCTTTTTTTCTTTTCTTTTTATTTTTTTCGCATGGTACTGGAGTTAAAAGCAGAACCTTTGTATTGAGCTACAGCTATAGCCACCACCCCCTTTTGAACACTTTCTTATTTTGAGACAGAGTCTCACTAACTTGCTAAATTGCCCATGTTAGGCTGATATTTGCAATTCTCTCTCAGCCTCCCTGAGTGCTGGGGTGCTGGGATCACAGGAATGTGCCACCACGCCAGACTCAGATTTATATTTTTCAAAGATCATAAAAGCTGCTGAGTGGAGAATTAACTGAGGAGGCTGTGCTGATTGTCTAGACCAGCCGTTGCGGTGGCTTAGGACAGGGTGGTGGTAGCGATGGACGGTGAAGACCGGGGATCTGTTTTGAAGATAGATGTCTAGAAGGGATCCCTGGTTTCTACTTTCGTGCTCTTGCCACAGCACACAAGGCCACTTGCAATCATGACATCTGTGTGCTGGGATCCCGAGAAGCTGCTTCTTCAGGAGAAACAAGGTGGGGTTTTCTGGGGGGATGAGACAGCACCTGCAGGGGGCAGGATCCAAAGAGGAAGACACCTGTCCTGGGGTGGGGGTGTGTGTGTGTGTGTGTGTGTGTGTGTGTGTGTGTGTGTACGTGTGTGTGTGCGCTCTTTCCCTAAGTCCTCTTGTCTGGTTTTTGTCTCTGTCACTCTCTTAAGGCCACGATCTGCTTCTCCATCGCCCACCTGGGAACATTAGAGCTGCTGCAGGACAGATGGACCCGACGTCCTAGTTTCCTGACAGAGTAGTATCTCAGTGTGTGCCCAATGTCACCTACACAGCACTACGAGATAGAAGCGACTTCTGTGGGTAGAGGGAGGATGAGGTTTGTGTGGCTGTGAAGATCAGCCTTCGATTAGCTCTCAGAGAGAACACAGCTGCTGCGGGGCCCACCTCATCGGAGAGGCTGGATGGATGCAGATGTGATGGGACCGCAGGTCAATCATAGTCCTGATCCCTCGATTCTTCTCTGTCTGAAAATCTGCCTGAGGTTAGCTGGCGCCCAACCTGCACCAAGTTCTCATTGAACATCATCTTGAGGTCTCTCCCTGTGCTGGGTTCTAGAAGGGTAATGGGAACTAGAGGAACAGAAGAGTTGATCTAAGTCTATTATGTGCATTAAAACCCAGTATTTTGTGAAGTTAATGGGTGCTGATAACGAAAGGGAAAAGTTTTAGTAAAAGAAAAGAAAAAGAATCAATGAGATATTCCATAAAACCAAAAGGGCCAAAGTTTGAAAGTCTTATTTTTTTTATAAAAATTTTTCCCAGTGCTGGGGATGAAACTCAGCTCTTTGGATGTGCTTGGCAATTGCTCTACCACTCATCTCTATCCCCAACCCAATTTGCAAGTCTTTAGTAAAATAAATCCATTTAAAAAAAAAAACTATAAAATATAATTCAGTAATGCAACTTATTTCCAAAATTGAAGGACCCCTAGGGAACCAAATAAAGGCATGATTAAATTGCACAGTAGCTATATCATTTACTATGGAAGGAGGAGAGAAGCTTTGGGGCCTCTGTCAAGAATCGGCTGACTATCTGTGGGGTCAATTCATTTGATTTTAAAGGCATACTTCAAAGCAAGAAAATTTGTTGACTTTCATGTTACTTTCATTGGTCTGTGTAATTTAAAATTATTGAAGCCCTTTTTTCTCTATCCTACCTCTATTCCCCCAAAAGAATTGCTGTTCTACTAGGGTCATCCTCTTATTGTGGACAAAAGTGACATCTCTCATTCTCACTTGCAATTTCTTGTGGCCACTCAACTAAGCTTTATGTTAGATGGACTATGAGCAGAAGTGATGTAGTCTATCTCTAGACCTCTGAAAACACTCCTGCCTGCTCTTCCTCCTTCCACTGGATGGATCCAGATGAGGACAAAGAGCTAGGGAAAATAGAGCCACACAACACAGTGATCCTGATTCCCTGAATAGTCGTACACTCCCAGGAACAACTCCAATGTGACCAAGAACTAAACATCTGCATTGAACCTTTGAGTGCTGGGCCTATTTATTACAGCAGCTAGTTTCACCTAATACTGTTCCTGCTCTCTGAGAATGTACACTCACATTAAGGTGCCAAATTTTAATGACATGAATCTGGAGCATTTGAAGGGAGTTTAGATGGAGAGATGGATTGTAGAATTTAAGATTTCAGGCCTGAAGTCACAGGCTGTCAGACCCCGGGCAAGTGAGTTTCCCATCTAATCCACCTATTGGAAGAATTTAGAAGAGTCAAATGGGAAATATGCATTCTAACACTGGCCACATCCTAGTTGAGGGTGCACAAATAGGGCTTCAAGCAAGTAAAGATGAGACCAACTATGTCAATATTCTGTAGAAAAGCAGAAAATGTTCTCTGAATACTTGATAGCTTTGGCAACACAGGGATGAGATGATGAAAGGTCTCTGACCAAGGGCGATGGGGAATCAGTGCCAACCCACCTCTTCTCTTCCAGTACCCCTTCATCAAGCGAAGGCTCCCACTTTCTATCTCTACTTTATGTTATCTGAGAATTAAATGCTTTTGATTAAAACAGCCATTTTTTCTAGCTTCCCCAGGAGATGGGAGAAGAGTCAAGAATCTGACCGTGTTTCTGAGCTGAGAATCATGACCAAGGCTTCCAGCCATCAAGGGAACTTCAGGTGCGGTCTTTAGAGTCTCAGTTCCCAGCTAAACACTGGCAGACGCAGCTGGGCCCTGCGTGTTGCAGGGAGTGACAGGAACTCAGAGGTGTTCAGTGTGGCCCCTTCCTTGTCTGGAAAGACAAACATTTATGCCTCTGGTTCTTCCGATGTTGAACACTATACTTCTGTCTCCCCCGTATACACACACTTTAACTGTACCCTAATTAATGGTGCGACCTGTTCTCTCTCCTCCCTTCCAGGTGAGAATGAAGGGCCCATATCTGACGGCTTGGCTTCTAGTTCATCCTCCAATTTCTCCTAGTGGTGTGAGTTCTGCCTTCTTACGATCCTCTCTTTTTCTCCCATTCTTTCATGACTATTTTTGTTAAATCACTATTCATTGTTCCTTATGTAAATATAGTTTACTATTGAGTCAGGTAGTGTACTGGGGTTGCTTGAACTGTTTCCATTCTCATTTTGTTTTTCCTAAAGCCAATAATCATCGACTCCTTTACATTTGCTTGATTGTCTTTGTACATTTGATTAAGTTTTCCCACACCTCTTACAGCTTCTCAATACAGTTTTCCACAAGGTTGAACATCTCAGATAATCCATTGGTAATAGTTTCTTCTTACTCTTGAAGGTGCCCTCTCAATAACCCTCTGATATTTTTCTCTGGTTCCCACCACTTGGGCAACCACACTCCTGTGCTTTTGAATGTTCCTGCATCATCAACTTGGGGACCTCTTTCGCCTTTTTCAGGCACAAGATCCCCTGCTTCCTTTAGCGTTTGTCTTTTCTTCCCTGGAATGATCTCTTTTCTGTTGTTGCACAATGCCCCTCCCACCCTGCCCCCCTGTAACTCCCACATAATGAAGCAATCATGTCTGGGTTAAGCTGGCAAGACAAAGAAGTTCTTGCTACTTCTCATCTGGATAGTCACCTCCCAAACAAACAACAGCAGCAATAACCACAAGTAAACAAAACAAGAAAAAGGATAGAGAGAAAATCAAAATTCAGTTTCTTTTATAAAAAGAATCAATAGCCATAACCCCATACTGCAATAGGTGTGAGCCCTTTTGAGACTGGCTTCTTCCACTCGGCATAATGCCTTTGAGATCTGTCCAAGTTGTTGCAACATACCGATAACTTATTTATATTTCTGAGTGGTGTTCCATTGAATAGCTATAACAGCAGCAGTGTTCCCCAACATTTTTGATACCAGGGACTGGTTTTGTGAAAGACAATTTTTCCATAGATGGGGGAAGAGAGTAGTTTCAGGGCGATTCAATTACATTTATTGTGCAGCTGATTTCCATTATTATTACATTAGATTCTCATAAGGAGTATGCAGCTTAGATTCCTCACATGTACAGTCCACAGCAGGATTTGGGATCCTATGAAGATCTAATACCTGCGTTGATCTGACAGAAAGGAGAGCTCAGGCAGTAATTTGAGCAATGGGGAGTGGCTGTAAATATAGACGAAGCTTAGTTCCCTGGCCCACCACTCACATCCTACTGTGTACCCTGGTTCCCAGCAGGTCAAATGGTCTGGGAGCTGGGGACCCTGTACCGCAGTGTGCTTATCCATCGTTCCCTTGAGTGACATTTTAGGATTGTTTCCGGTTTTGACAATTATGAATAATGTTGCTATAAACATTTTTGTAAAGATAGCTTTATTTCACTTGAGTAAACACCGAAGAGTGGGATTTCTGAGTAGTGTGCAAAATACATATTCAACTTTACAGGAACTGACCAAACCCATTTCCAGAGTCACTGTACTGTTTTTCATTCCATCAGAAATGTATGAAAGTCCTGTTGTTAGACATCCTTGCCAATATTTGGCATTAGCAACATTTTTTTTGAAAAAGGATTAGTCATTTTAATAGGCATTGAGTAGTTTTAAGTTTCATTCCCCTAGTGCCTAATTATGTGGAACATTTTTCATGTACTCATTTGCCAGCCTATGAGTGTGTCTTCAATTCTTTTGTCCATTCTTTAAAATTGGGTTGTTAGTTTTCTTACTGTGGAGTTTTTAGTGTTCTTTATAAACACGAAAATTCTCAGTTGAGTAGGTGATTTGCAAATATTCTTTCCCTATCAATAGCTTGTCTTTTCACTTCTTTAATTGTCTTTTATAAAACAAAAAGCAGAAGGTTTTCATCATAGTGGAGACTCTTTTTCTTTAGCACATGTTTTGGATACATAATGAATACAATCATTATGGGGATTGGTACATACACATAGCTCATCATATTTAAACTTATTTCTATCCCCACTTATATGTATTTATTTACTGCCTGTAGCATGGAAGTCCTTGTGAGGACCGATGCTCAGAATCCTTTAATTAAGGACACTGTCCTTTCCCCAGGGGAGACGGTGCCTGGGTTAGACCCAGGACCTAAGAGAGGTTGACACCTCCTTAGATTTTGCATTCCCAATTCTCCATAACTTTCAAAGCTATGAAATAGGAATCCCCCTGCCTTGGGCATTTCTGTCTTATCCACCCTCACAGAAGTTGTTTCCTCCTCCTAGCACTGGCCTCCTCCGCTCTCCTAAATGAACCTTGCCTGCCTTCAAAATGCAGCTTACATAATCCACCAGGCCTGACCCAAAGCTCCTGTCTATGGGTCTTTGATTATACCCCATTTTCTGCCTATGTGGTAGGGTAATGAGGAACAAATAATATCAAGCATCTAGAAATGCCCAAGGAAGAACAGCCTCGAAAATATGTTTTTTGGTGCAAATTTCTGCAAAGCCAGATTAGTTCCCAAATCCTGAGAGCCCATCAATTTAAGGTACTATCTAAGCCTGTCTTAGAAGCCGAGTCCAAACAAAGGGTTCCAAAGGATGCTTTTAAGGAAAGCAAACTGGTTCATGTGTAGCTATGCTCCAGCATCACCAAAGTAATTTTACAGAAGCCTTCCAAAGACAGCATCTCCAGCCAAAGCTGCTGAGTGGGACATTTCAGGTACCCAACAAGGCTAGCAGGAGGAAAGAGTTCTGAATGGGACCCCTCTTGCTAATTTAGTGTCCCACCACGATGTGTTAGGTCAGACTACCACGGCTGCTAGCCCACCAGAGTCCCCTCAGCATCCTTTTCTAGCAAGAGGACAAGCAGAGAGCAAACTTCATTCTGGAGTCCTGCTTAGCAGGCGCTGTTCCCAAATGTCAGCTCCTAATAGGCAACAGCTGCCCCTGCGGTTTCTTTTAGGCAAGTGATTCATGTCTTTGCTCAGAAACGATAAGCAGAACAAATGTTTACTTAGACATATAACAGAGGGACAATTGGAAAACAGGAGACGGGCAACTGGAAATATTTTGCTGCTATTTGATCCATGACAATTAGTGGGAATTAGTCATATGGGCCAGAGGTGGGGCAGGGGGTAGGCAGATGGCCTTCCTGGAAAAGGAACAGAAGGGAACACAGAGCAGAGGACCCACAACTTTGCTTAGAACACTTCATGGTGCCCTTCATCCCATTAAAGGTGACACCCTTAACGGTGACTATCCCTGGCCACCTGTTTTAGTTGACACCTGATTGGGCTATGCAGCTTAGGAGTGAGTAGAGAAGGGAAAATTCCACCTATATTTTGCAGGGACCTTTAAAATTCATTAGTAACTTTTTACACATTCCAAAATTAAAGTAAACATCTAATAGTTTGGCTTGTGTGTTATGTGCATGAGAGAAAAACTAAAAAAAAAAATCCTAACACCCACATTGGTGAATTTTAATCTTTGGGATGGTGGTTTACAGGTTGACTCATCCAAACAGAAACGCATACCTTGAATATAGACCCTAAAAATGGGACTGTTGAGTAGGATTTGCCTACAGTCTAATTACATTTACATAATTTAAGATCTTGCATCTTTTTTTAATGCATATACAGTATGTACTCCTACAGTTATCCTCAAATAGATTATTTAGTAGATACATCATAAATATTCCTATAAGGGAAACATCACATTTGTAATTCAATTTTTGGCCCCAAAGAAAGAAATACTACAGTCTTTGGGGGAAATAAAACTTCTCGGTCCATTGCGTGACAGACTTCTTACACCATGCTTTGTAGAGTCGGGAAGAAAAGTAAAGGTTAACGCCCCACGTCCAACTCCCTCCTCACCTCAGTCTAGAATCTCTAAGATTAGATGACTTGGGAGGTCACTAAAGTCAGGAGGAAGCTGAGCACCTTGGAGAAGCCAACATGGAGCCAAGCGGGGCCTCTAGCTGTTTAACAGCAAAGAGAAGTTGAGGCTCTTTTTGATCCCTGAGGGTAGAAAACTCAACTCACCCTTCCCAGGGTGCATTCCAGAAAATGCATTCCAGAAAATGTTCAAGTTCAAATGTTCAACCCTAACCCTAACCCTTTCCTTGCCCATAAACACTTTTTTCTGGTCACATGTCTCTTTGGGGCTGAAGCAGAGAGCTGGCTGAGCAAAAGTGGGACCAACGACACTACAGGAGGTGGCTTTCCTCATGAAAGTGGACACCTGGTTTTTTGTTTTGTTTTGTTTTGTTTTGTTTTTTGTTTTTTGGTACTGGCACCTGAACCTGGATTGGACCTTTGTACTCAGCTGCATCCCTGGCCCTGTTTTATTTTGTTTTTTGTTTGTTTGTTTGTTTGTTTGTTTTTGTGCTGGGGCTCAAACTCGGGGCCTTGTGCTTTCCAGGCAAGCACTTTAACCACTGAGCTAAATCCCCAGCTATTTTGTTATTTTGAGACAAGATCTCACTAAGTTACTAAGTTGCCCAGGGTGGTCTCAAATTTAGGATCCTCCTGCCTCAGCCTCCCAGAGAGCAGGGATTACAGGTATATGACATCATACCTGGCTCCATTTGGTGGTTTTGATGGCTCTACTTCCTTTTACCTGCTGATGGCATGTTGGTTTTCCTTTGAGGAAAGCATTTGACCCATATTCTCCATCCAGGATGTGTGGATGGATTAAAAACTGCTCCCTGCTTCCACAGACCTTTAGTTTCTGGGAGAATCTATGACCCAGCCTGAAGCAATGAGCATCTCTAGCCCTGTGAGTTTGGCACCAACAGAGAAGGCTGCACTGCTCAGTCAGGGATGCTGGGGGTTGGGTGCAGGGCCACTGCCAGGGTCTTCAGGGAAGAGAAACAGGTACAGAGATGAGGGTGAGCTCCTGGGACATTTGCTAACTCTGTGCCTGGCTAGACTGCAACTGATTTCCATGACGTCGTTTAAGCCCCTGGGTGTCTCGGTTGACTTTGTACCCAATCTAGTTGGATCTTTTTTTTTGGTTTGTCTCTGGTTTTGCCTCGTGTGATGTGCAGTCTTCACATAGTCCGCCCAGTCTGGTTGAAGGCAGACCCTAAGGATATGCACGAAGTTTCCGGATTTGTGTTTGACTTTGCCACTCTGAGGCCTCCTGAGAAAAGCCACCGGCTCTCAGGGCTGAAATCCCTTGCGTGGCCGCCAGGATATGTCCAGCTCTTGCCTCCAGAGATGAGGAGGGGCCGTGTGACTTCTGGAGGGCAGCAGCTGTGGAGAGATTTTCCTGTGAAGTCCTCATTAGCTTCCTTGGACTAGCAGCTGCCCAGCTGAGTTCTCTGTCCTCAGGAGCCACACTGGAGTCTTCCTCTGATTACCACAAGGCAGCCTGAATCACAGAAGGAAGCTATTGCTTTCTGGAGAATGAATCTGCTGGGAAATCAGAAAAGAAGGAGAAAAGGGACATCTTTCTGATAGTGCCACTCAAACACTCGAACCCTGCTGTAGCTGGTCTCACAGTCCCTTTGACCACCAAGATAGTTGATCTAATCCAATTTGTGCTGTGGGTCTCGTCTGCCAAGCACACTCACGGCAAGTGCAAGGACGGGGCTTGCACTGTCGGGACTTGAAGGAAATGCAGCCCACACAGTCAGTGTCTGGATCACTCCTCTGAGGCAGGAGGCCACATCCAGTAGCAGATCAGAATCTCTGCTGTGCCCTTGAGGCTCACTACTTTTGAAGTCATTCCATTTCCTTGCTGAAAACTCTACGTTTTAGAAAATTCCCTTTCATATTAGCTAAAGTTCATTTTCTCATATGTTTTATCATTGATGAAGGCTAGAGAACGCGTCTTCTCATTGAGGACGGCCAAGCCTGGCAATCGCCCCACACGGACAGTAAGGTGCAGCATTAACCCCAGTCACAGAGTGCAGTGCCAGCCCTTCACGCACTTCCAGAACAGACATACAAAGCTTTCCTTTCCTTTGGACACCTCTGGGCCTCAGTTTTCCTTCTTGAGGGCAAGCTGAGAGACAGGGCTTATTCCACAGGAAGCTGTCTTAGCCACAGTTTAGTAAATGTCTGTGGTATCTTTAAAGCAGCTTCTATCATAATAAAAAAATATTTTAACTTATAACCTCAGAAAGAGATAGGCACGAGAGTCTTTATAAAGCACAGGAATCCAGACGAGCATAATTTGAAAGTAATTTGAATTGTCATGAGTATTTTTAATACAAACAGGCAGAAGGAGAGACTTGCCGGGCTCTGATGTAGCACAGGCACCCAAATATATGTCTTTTGATGGAAATATTAATGTGTCACCAGAGCCTCACATGCTCCCAGTGTCAGTGGTGTGAATGAGAGAGAAAGGCTATTTCCTTTGGCTGCATATGGGGGATTTTAGGGCAAAAATAAAAGCAGTCACTGTACTATATGGCCCTTGGTCACTGCAGGTCTAGTTCCTAACAGAAACAGGGAGAAGATGTGGCCGTGAGAACAGGAGCTACTCTTAGAAGCTGGATAGGAGGGCTCACATCTAATGTTCTATAGCACAGTGGGATAACTATGGTTGACAATAATTAATTGAGTATTTCAAAATAGCTGGGAGAGAGGATTTTGAATGCTCCCAACACAAAGAAATGATATATGTCTGCAGTGATGGATACGCCAATTACCCTGATCTGATCATTACTCATTGCATACATATATTGAAGTACCACACCATACCCCATAAATATGTGCAATTACTATGTGTCAATTAAAAATAAAAATATATTTAAAATAGAAGAGTTAACAGAAAGCTGAGCTAGAAGGGTTCTAGGACTAGGGAGGCCCAGGAATTCCCACCTATCGGGCACCTGATGGCACTCTCCGCCCAACACTTGTACTTCTATTTGCTTTATTGATTTATTCAGTTCGTCTCATTTTTTTTTGTACTCATATACGTTTATTTGAAAGGAACCTTTATACATGACCATAGATGTAAACCAGGATCACTTGCCTTGAATACAACGAAAGCAAGAAAGTACTAAATGTTAGCTAGATGCTTTTGTCTGCCCATGGCTCTCAGTCTTAGGTCCATTCCTATTGTTGTCGCCGTTGTGTTAAAAAAAAAAAATGAGCAAAATGTGAGAATGATGTTTAAAACTTCCTGGAACCAAACTGAGGTTTCTATTCTGACATAATCAGAAAGACAGAAAGAGAATTCCAGAGCAGACCAATTTCTCGATGGTATTTACTGTTGTTTAATGATTTATTCATGTACCACCTCAAATCTTTGCAACTATCCCCATTATTAATTATTCTGCATTAATAAAATCCAATTCCCTCATTTCACAGTTGGGAAGACTGAGGACCAGAAAATAGAAGGAGCCCTCTGAAGGCTCCAACAGCCTTTTAACTCGAAGTTTCTGACTTTCTTGTGTTGTGTTTCATCGTTATCTCCTCTGCCCATCAGATGATTGCTGTGGCCCCTAACTGTGGGATTCCAGTCTAGGGAGAGTCAGATCAGCCACTGCACGCTCCTGGAAGACAGGCAAGATGAAGGTCCCATCTGTGTGGGGCACCCAGGCTGGTGTGAGGAGCTGGCAGGCACATCAGACAGGAGCAGGCTGCCTGGAGAACCCAAGCTCCTTTCCGAAGGCCAGACTAGTCAGCTCGAAGTACAGTATTTTCTGGCTCAGAGTTTGACTCTTAAAGTGGCAGCTGTTTCTACCAAAGCAAATGCTGAAAATCCATAATTTTCAGAAATAATCGCCAATCCTCAGAAAAGATGTGTTTACACCCAAACTTCTCTGTGTGTTCATCCTTCAGGGTCTTGTTGCAATTTTCTGTGCACTGAGTTTTCTTGCTTCTTCCCTGGCAATTGCTTTTGCTGCAAAGCATCAACATGCACAAATGGATCCTGACTAATGTCCAGCTGGGCTCCTCTTCGGATGGAGCCAGATCATTTGGTTTTGTTTATCACTCCTGCATTTTTAAAATCATATCTATGTTTAAGCAGAGAGTAAGTGCTCAACTCCAGGGTGGGTCCATGGGAGGCTGGTCAGGTGGATCTATTCCTGATGTCTCTGTCAGTCCCTCCTCCAACATTGGAAATGGACCTTTAAAATAGAATAGTTACAAATACAGTTTCCTGCGCCTTCTCTGAAGTTATGCAATCTGAAATATGAGACTCCTGTACCCTATATTTTAAATAAGGACTTAGAGACCAGAGGGTAGATGGTAGATCCCTGTGGGGCAAATATCCATCCTCCAACCTGGACATCCATCCATCTACTAGCCAATCAATGGGACAATTGAGCACCAACTGTTTGCTGAGCTTTGTGCAGGTCTCTGGTACAAGCAACAAGGTCCCCACTTGAAGGAGCTTTTCAGGTTTGTTGGGAAGGCAAAGCTCATACCTGCAAAGGCCTAGCAAATGCAAAATAAATAATAATACAAGACCATGCTGTCGTATGTATATCTGCCATCCACAGGGCAGACCCTGTTCTGTTCATTTGCTAACTCACAGTGCATTAGCTGCTTGCTTGTGCTGATGGCTCACAAATGAGTCTTTATATGCATTCTGCTGGGCCAGGCACTGAGCCGGGTTTGGAGTGCATAAGGATGTAGAACCTTGGCTTTACAGGGCATCAGATTGCACTGGGAAGGACCACTCTTGGAAGAGACTTGGGGAGCAAGAGAAGCCTGCGTGTGGCTCCACACCCTGGAGTTTGGCATGCAGAGCCCAGCTAAGACCCCGGGAGCTGCTGTTCTAAGTGGTGTTTCTATCACAACCTGTTATAAGGCACACCTGTCCCAAGTAGTGTACTAGTTTCCTGTAGCAGCTGTACCACAAATGTAGTGAGTTAAAATTACAGTCTTCTATTTTCTCATGTTCTGGAGGCCAGAGGTCTGAAATCAGTACTAGTGGGTCCAAATCAAGGTGTCACAGGGTGCTGCTCCCTCAGGAGCTCTATGAGGGGAATTTATTCTTTCCCTCTCCCAGCTTCCAGTGACTGCTAGCATTCCTGGTCTTGTGGCTGGTCACTTCCATCTTCAAAGCCAGAGTCTCCAAATCTGTCTCTGCTCCATCTTCACATGGCCTTCTCTCTGTGTGTCAAATGTCCCTTGGCATCCCTCTTATAAATTCACTTGGGATTGCACTTAGGCCCCAATAAGGTAATCTTTCCATCTCAATATTTTTATACTTTGTGTGGGTGTATGCGTGTGCATGTGTGCAGTGCTGGGGATGGAACCCAGGGCTTCACGCATGCTATACAAATGCTTTACCATTGAGCTACACCTTCAGACACCCCTTCACACACACTTCTCAAAAATTTTTGAGACAGGATCTTGATCAGTTGCTCAGATTGGCCTTAAACTTGCGATCCTCCTGCTTCAGCCTCCCAAGTAGCTGAGAAGACAGGCCTGCACCACTGCACCTGGTTTCAAGATCCTTATTTAATCATATCTATAAAGATATTTTCCTTATAGGGCAACATTTACAGTTTCCAAGGATTGAGTCCTGGTGTCTTGGGGGCCACTGTTCTGCCTGCCACGTGTGTCTTCCTTGGTGGTTAGGTAGACTGGTTTTTAGATATCAAGTATTCAGTCCACAGATGCAGTGTCTTGTCCCCTTTCTACAACTTCTTGGCAGCTTCCCCAGGACACGTGTCTTCCTTGGAGAGGAAGAGCTCAGGGTCACGGATCAGGCTGCTGCACTGTGGCTTCCCTGGGAGACAAGGCCGGGCCCAGCCCCACCTCCTCCTGTTGGCTGAGGTTTCTGAGAGCTAATCATCACCTTGTAGTGCCTCAGTGTGCATGTCTAATCATTCACGAATGCCTGTATTCTGTGAACAGAAAGAAGGTCACGAGTCAAATGTATGCCTAGGGTCAGCGCAGAAACACAAAGGAGATTAAGGGGACAGAAGGAGGGCAGGGCAGGCCTATTCCCACTGGCATTAACCTAGCAGCACCACTGCAAGATGAGCAGGCTGCCCTGGCCCTCAGCCCCTCCCAGGGCCTGACTCTTCCCTGTGGGAGACTGGAGGGACACGGGCCTATTCACAGAACTCCTCTGCTGTGGGTCTCACATTCACTGATGGAAACACTGCCCTCAAGTCAAATAAACCAAATTTGTGTTGTGGCCCTGGTTTACATTTCTGGAATGCAAGGCAGTAGTAGTGGGGATGCCTTGGCTCCAATTTTACAATATTATTTGCAAGTTCTGCCACTTAGAAAAAACCTTAAGTCCTGCTGGGAGGCTACCTTAAATATTTCAGGTTTGGTAACTATGAAGTGAACAAATATGTTAGCCTAGTCAGGCTTTCCCAGCATTGGCACACAGAGGGCATTGCGGAATGTTCCTAGAGTCTCAAGACCTTGACAGTGGCCCCAAGACCTTGCTGGCAGCCTCCTCTCTCACCTGCAGATGGCTATCCAGAGAAGCGTTCCCTCTACCACCCACCTCAGTGTGATGATTCCTGTTCTCAAAGCATCTCATAGGATGCTTGTGTCCATGCAGAAGCCGGCCTTATGATGTCCCTTTTACAGAAGCAGAGACTATGGTCCAGAAAGATGGAGTAACCAAACTAAGGCTACAGAAAGGAGAGAAGAATGGCAAAGGATCTCTGACTGTGGAAAGTGCCAAAGGATTCTTTGCCAAAGAGTACTGATTTTCAGGGCTCCTGTCTTCAAGCCCAGGGAAACTTGTGTCTGAGAAGAGCCTGGTATTTATAGAAGGAGAGAAAAGACCAACACTTAAGTCTTTCTGAACACACTGGGCCTTGGCTCCTCTGAGGCCCGAGGGGATGCGAGGGATCCCACACTTAGATGGCTCGTGTACTCCGGAAGTGCTGATATACATGTCTCCTGATGGGACTCTCCAGGTGAATCCTGCTGGGGTCTGGCATGCTTGGGGAGGATCTGCTAGACACTTAACTTCTAAAGTTTCAGTTTAGGCCTCTTCCCTTTATCCTCGACCACAGAACCCTCTTTATTATGGCCAAGTCATTAAATCACTGCACAGTGAGCTGGCCAACCTTGATTGCCTGAGATATTCATCAGGTCATGGAACCCAGAATTCAGTAGAGTGGTGAATGGTGATTGAAAGTTGTTGGAGAAAGAAGAATTACCCTACCCACTTGCCCTACCTCATCCTCATGTCTAATTACTGATCCAGTTGCCAAAGCTGACACTCAGAATTATGTTGTACTGTGACTTCTTAGCACTATCTTCATGAATGGAACTACAGTAGATAGTTGACCCAAACCATTCCAGTCACCTCCATGCAGGGCCTTTGGACTTAAAACAAGGAGGACCCTTTGACTTCTCTCATCAAGGTGCTAGAGAAAGTACCTTGGGAGCCATGGATTTGCATCCTAAAGAAGGACAAAGCTGATCTGCAGAGGGAGGTGAGGGAGGTGGAGGCAGGCAGAGGAAAGAGAGACACTAATGTGGGCCCTGACCATGCTTCCAGCTCCAAGTTGCACATCCAGAGGGCTGCACCATCCTTTCTGCCATGCTTTCCCACAAAGGTCTCTGCTGCCTAATAACAGAACTTACTTCATTGTCAAAACCAAATGAGTGGCTTCTGTTCCCTGCAGTCAAAGGAGCTCATGCCACAGCAGCAGCACTGTCCCTGTATTAGTTAGCTTTCTAGAGCCAGTGGTTCATAAGAGAGCAGATTTAGTACAGGACAGTTATAAGTTACAATATTCATCCATAAGCCAAATACAGGAAGAGTGCCAGATGTTTATCTATGCACTGGAGACCCAAAAGACCCAGTCAAGAGCTGCGAGCCCACAGTACTGTCCCATGTACATCTGCGTCTGCAGATAATGGCTGAAGAAATCTTTACTGGAACTAGGATATGATGCTCAAAGCAGAGACGATGGCCAGAGTTCCCCGAAGCAACAGCAGCCATCCTCAACGACAACAAGGTCCCAAGCTCCTTCCGCGATGAGAACAGCCGAGTTGCTTTCAGGAGAACCAGCCACAGCAGAGCTTCTCCTGGGAAACAGCCCACTAATGTCTTCTGCTCTGTTGTCCTTTATGTTGCATCAGCAACAATCCTCAGGTGGATCCTCCACACCCAGAACCAACCAACTCAGTCCAGCTGGGCGTTCTGGCTCAAGTTGACCGCAATAAGTCCACCACACCCTGCATGGGCTTGGTAGAGTTCCCAGGACCTTGCGTGGAGGGATAGCTGTTCCTACATCTCCCGGAGGCCCACAAGGGCCTGGGGCTAGATCTGGATGGCCCTGAGGTCAAACTCACCCCATCATGAGGCAAAGGTCTCTGTGGGCTTTCTGAATGGCATAGACTTTGAGGGCAGAACACATTTCCCTGCAGGAATGAGGTCAAGAAAATCACCCCAGTATATGCGGCTATTGGAGAGAGCCTATTAAATCAGGAAGAAATGTCACACCAGGGGATGTTGGCACCATGCCAGCTCCTGGTTAGCTTCACCCTCATCCCACATATTCATATCTTTCCTTGTTCCTATAGGGGTGACAACAGTGTCATTTAGGTGAGGAAACAGAGGTTAGAAAATGTGTTAGTTTTCTAGGGCTTCGATGACAAATGGCTACATGCCGGGTGACTTCAAAGACCAGAAATTCATTCTGTCACAGTTCTGGAGGTCAGAAGCCTAGAAAGGAGGTGTTAGCAGGACCTCACTCCCTCCAAAGGCACTGCTGAAGAATCCCCTTGCCTTTTCTGTTGGCTCCAGGCATCCTTCGGCTGTGGCTACATCACTCCTCCATCTTCACGGGGCCTGTTCCTCCCTCTGTTTTCTCCTCTTCCGCCTCTTATTCACTTGTGATTAGATTTAGAGCTGCCTGGGTAATCCAGGGCAATTTCATTCTGAAATCCTTCACTTAATTCCATCTGCAAAGACCCTTTTCCTAAATAAGAACATATTCACAAATACTGAGGGTTAGTTAGCATGTGGATATATCATTTGGGGCTCTGACATTTAACCCTGGACACATAGGCTGGCTGATTTTCCACTGTCATACAGTAGGTAGTGTCTCAGTGAGGTCTGGACCAAGCCCAGTCTCATTGCTATGGTGGTCACCAGGCACAATAAAGAGATATGGGTGAAGGTAAGGTGGGGACAGAGGCGTGGAAAAGAAGGGAAGGGAGAAGAAGCCTCTTGACCCCACCTGGTCTCTGCATGTACTGAGAAAAAGCAGATTCGATTGTTTTTATCCTGGAACTATGGCTCCCAGAGCAACTCTTTATGAAAGTGAGGCCCTGGCATTCCCTCCACACCCATCTGCCTTTGCTCCCACAGATATTTCTCCACGGAGCATGGTTTACCCTCCCGGAATCATGCCACCTTACAAATCGCAGTGGGCATATTGCTAGCAACATGGACAGTCCCCCAGATCTTGAGCATAGTGGGAAGCTCCCATAAACGAAGATGTTGGTCGGTCCGAGATGAAAGCTCTTTCCAGGGAAGTGCCAAGGGCAGAGTGAAGGACCCAGAGCAGGGTAGTACAGAATTTCTGGTACTTGCTTGGGCACTGGCAGGGAAGAATATGCCCCTCTCATGCTGCTGTGCAGGGGAAAGCACAGCTGTGGAGATGTAGAGTGAGTGCTGTGGATACTTGGTGAGCAGTCCAGAAAGAGACCTCCCTCCCTCAGCTGCACTAAGCCCCTCTATAGAATCCAGCTAGGGAACTTCATGTCCTTGCCCTCCCACCTCCCACCATACAAACAATGGCCTTTGTGTGATGAGCTGGATCTGCAAGGGAACGCCGAGGCCTCCCCTACTGACTGTCCTTACCACTGACTCAGCCCTCCCTGCTCCATGTGTGAACTAAGAAAATCCACTCGTCTACACAAACTGGAGTAAATCCTTAAGTGACACAGAAAGTTCAGTTCAACACTCACGAAAATTGAATTTATCTTGGAAATGTTTTATTCTTCCAAAAGTTCACTTTGGCAAAGTCTAATGTACAGAAAAGCATGAAATACTACAGCTCCAGACGAAGCGAGTTGTTCTGCTGAGCATTAAGCCGCAGGGTCCGAATCCTGCCTCTTTCCCGTCAACCACTCTCTTTAACTCAAGCGCCCATCAATGCCCCTGCTAAATGGGACTCTAGTGCACATCGCATCTTATCATAATGTCACAAAACCCATAGAATTACAAATCAGGTTTAAGGCAGAAAACATGACAGCCAAATATAAGTACACAAAAAGTACATTAAGTATCCGTCTTCATTTGCAGTCCCCATTCCACCTACCTCTCAGCTCAGACTCACTCTGTGCCGGGCTCAGCTTGAGGTAGCCCAAGATCCATTTTAGAGTGGACTGAAATATAAATGACAGTTCGCCCTCCACATGAACATAGACAACTGTATAAAATATTTAAATAAAGACAGGAAAGAACAGAAGATTGCCGCAAAGCCTTTGGCAGACCCAGCCTTGGGGAATTTAGCAGCTTGAGATTCATTACAAATTTCATCTTTAATGTTATTTTTAGTTCAATATTTTGTAGCACTCAGAAGTAAATCTTGGTGTGCTGTCTTCTCTCCCCGGGCCTTCTCTCCTTTGGCGTCTGATCCTTCAGTTTTACTGAAACCTAATACGGTTTCAATAAAATTGATTTGTGACGTCGTAATGCTGTTTGTTACCGTCTCCTGTTTCTTGATGTAATGGGGAGAGAACTATTGCGTGATTTGGCAAAGTGGAGCGGATTGCTCTTGATTGTAGAATAAACTGACATGAACCTGGAAACTACCCTGCTGTAACAAGAAGACTCTTCATTTCTCCTTCCCTCTTCACTCTCCTAGTTTGAAGTTCCAGTTTTTTTTTTTTTTAAATTTTTTTATTATTTTTTACCAAGAACATGTATTGGTACATTGCATACATAATGATCATAATCAACATGGTTATTTTGTACCTGTACATGATACATCTTGGTTTTCCCCCCTCTTCCCCCCTTTCCCTCCCCTCCCTTCCATTCACCCACCCCTCCCTATTTGCAATAAGTGTAACTACACTTTACCATTTTTCCCCCCTTTCATCTTACTTTTCTTTTAACCTTCTTCTTTATCCCCCTTTTCCCTATCTAGTTCTCTCTTTTAAATACAATAACTATTCTACCCC
>PVJO010012440.1:0-55604 GCA_004026905.1 Hystrix cristata
CTCTCTTTCCCCTGTTGCCTTTCTGCTTTTCCCCTTCTTTCCTTCTAGTACTCCTCTCCTCTGCACACCATCTTCCTTTTATATAATATCTATTACACCTCTTTGTCCTTATTTACAGTTATGGTTTCTCATATCAGAGAAACAATTCGATGTGTGCTCATGAGTGTCTGATTTATTTCACTTAAGAGTATGTTCTCAAAGAACATCCATTTATATATGAATGACTCTAGTTTGTCCTTTTTTATGGCTGTGTAGTACTCCATCGTGTAGAAAAACCACATTTTCTTCAGCCATTCGTTGGTTGTTGGGCATTTAGGTTGTTTCCAAGACTTAGCTATTACAAATTGTGTCGCTATGAACATGGTGGTGCATACGTCCTTGTGGTATGACAATTTTAATTCTTCCGGGAAGATCCCCAGTATGGGCAACAAACCCCTTCTACAGTCTCATGATTGCAATCGTTTTTCATTTGTGCTTACTTATTTTTCCCTCTGAGGCATTAAGAGGAGAACTGTGAGGTTTGGTTTTACTGAACTGTCTGAATCTGAAATTAATACTGCTTTTCATTGTTATTTGTTTTATTCTACTATGCTCTGTCTAATTTGGTCATGCTTGTGTAATACTTTCCAATATATTTTAGGTAAACCTTTTCATATTTTTCATCTAACTTTTTCAAAAGTCACGCTTAAATTATACATACAGTCATGTTGATGAAAGGGAAGATGGTTAACCCTAAAATAGAGAATACCAAACCAAGAGTGACATTGGGAGTTTTCCCACCAAAGAGAAAAGCCAGGTATAAGCTTTTCATATAAGAGAAGAAAAGAGATTTGGAAGAACCAACACTGAAGTAAAGAGAAAGCTTGAGATGCTCAGGGACCCCCTGCGCCCTACTGTGGGCTCCAACTATGTCAAGAGGACAGTCGAGAACAAACTGGGCAGTCACTGAGATGGTTTCAGCAGAGGCAACTGTCAAGTCACTGACAGTCTGCAAGATGAGAAAGATCTGCGTCAGCCCGAAGCCAGCAATGGAGGGGGACGGCTTTTTCTGTGCCCAGTGGGAAGTCCATGAGCCGCAGCATCGGGAAACACCTCAGAAGCAGGTGCAGTGAAGGCAGAGCCCTGTGCCTGGGCGAGAGGGTCAGTGAACAGAGCCTCACCTGGAGGTCAATGGAGCCGAGAAGAGGTGGGGAGGCAGCACGAGCTCTCCACATGCCAACTTGGGAGGAAAGTAGGAGAGAGAAAATGCTTTAGAAAGAGAAACATCATTTTATCCCAAATGTGACTATAAGGGAGTGACAGAACTACCTGTAGTTGGAAATAGTGTCTGCCATTATTGGCAATCAAAACAGCAAGAACGATTTGTTATAGAAATAGAGGAGATAAATTCCACAGGTCCACTCCTCGCTGTGCTACACTGAAATTTGATCCTTCATGTATTATCACTTTTAATCACTCCATAAACCCCACTATTGTTCTTATTTCAGAAGGACTAGTACTAAGACTAAGGAATTTAGATAACATGGACAACATCATAAAGGTAGGAAGTCATAAATATGAAATTTTGTGTGATCTCCATGCTGCTTATTTTAACCACGTAGCTTTAAATTATAGGAAATGTTATTTCAATTACAATTTAAGTAACACTATTGTGAGTTTCAATTGGAGTCAGTATGTGAATTTGTAATTGGGTCTCTCAGATGTTTAAAACTCAATTTTTAAAGTTTAAAGGAGACTATCAAGTCACCAGGGCTTCTTTTTATCTGTATCTACCTCAGGATGCAGTCATTTATGTTACCTAAAGACAGTGTAAACAGGTGTCTTACTTTTCTTGTTGCTGAGACAAAATATCCAACACCCAAAGTTACAGTTTGTAGAGGTTTCAGTCATAGTCAGCTGGTTCCAAGGCAGAGCAGCATGGCAGAGGAGCATACCAGAGGAGAAACAGTTCATGGTGTGGCAGGCAGAAGGCAGTGAGCAGCAAGCAGCAGCAACAAGCCTGCCTTCCCTCTCTCCCTTTATTCCATCCAGGCTGTAAGCCTATTGATTGGTGTCAACCATACCAGATATGGGGCTTTCATTATCCAGACCCAAAACTGTGCTAACTCCAGTCAGTAGACTAATTTAATACCATACCCTTAATCCCAGTGTCACATGTCTTAGATCCAGCCAGCTCTGAAAAGGCCCATCTATGAGTGCATGAGGCTTTGCAGGGTGGGGGTGGGTGGTAATCTAGATACATGCCTTAACAACAGGCTACAATAAAAATATTTGCTTTAGAATTCTTCTGATCCCTCAAAATGGTATAACATGTCTCTCTATTTCTACATTTGTTGATACCATAGTGTACCTTTTATCCAGACATACCATTCTGCAAAGGCACAAGCTCAAGGAGGGAGATGTGGATAATTAATACAGATGTCTTCATTTGTCAGCTTTGGCATAGACAGACAACTCTTCTATGAGCCGCCAGAGACCTTGACACTATCTCTATACCGAAAGTATTACCAAACTCTTGATACTGAGTGCTGTAACTGCTTTGGTCTCTCAACTATTTCATCCTGTGCTGAACTATTTCTTACTTAAATGTTTTGTTGCTTTTTTTTTCTTTTTTCCTTTTATTAGTGTATTTTTGTTCCTTTCTATGTCATTTGCTTTGTGCTTTCTTTGTCAGTTATTTTTTCCCTAGGCAAAATTCCTCTGCTTTACTAGGCTGAACCATGGTTGGCATATGCTAATTTCTGCCTTACTAATTTGGAGGAATGAGTGAAAAAGATTCAGATATTTTTGTTTGAACTGCATCCAAATACAAAATAGAAATTCAAAAGTTCTGAGAAAATATGTTTTTTCATGTCTTAAAATTTATCTCCCAATAGAATCTAGTCAAGGATACATCAATGTTCAGCTTGACCTAGATATTCAGTCAAAATGTTTTCTTAATGGCAGCCTCAGAAATAGCCTTTGAAAGATTCAGGCTGAAGATTCATGTGCAATTTCATACCCCTTCTGATAGCTTTAAATGTGTTTGGGCCAAGTCATATAATCACATAGGTGATCATCTGTTATGGTTTAGATCTAGAATGTCCCCCCAAAATCTCACATTAGCAAGTGGGGCCTGGGTGAAAGGGGTGAGTTACTGGGGACATGACTTGGGGGACATACTCTTATCCCCCATATTGCTGCTCTTCCACTCTCCCTCTGCTTCCAGGTGCTGTGATAGTTTTTCCTCAGCTTTACACTTTTACGATGCCACTTCTGCCTTGGTGCCAGTGGCCACAGACTGAACCCACAGAAACAGTGAGTGAAAATAAACTTCTTCTCCTTTAAGTTGTAGATGTTTGGCATTTTGTCCAAGTGAGGGAAAAGTAGTTAACACAT
The DNA here is from genome assembly GCA_004026905.1 of Hystrix cristata. Lineage (NCBI taxonomy): Eukaryota > Metazoa > Chordata > Mammalia > Rodentia > Hystricidae > Hystrix > Hystrix cristata. Next base: position 3,379 of record PVJO010012440.1, read on the forward strand.
CATACTTAAGTGTTTGGCAAAATTTTGTTTTTGTTTGCAAACTGTGTGTCACATGACAAACATGACTGAGGCCATCTTTCCCACATGAGCTCAAATGTGGCCATCTTTTCCAGAATCGTGGAATGAATTAAGTTCATGAACCGAGGTACCACTATATTTCATTGTAATTAATTGTTTATAAATGAATATTCACTTTCAAGTGTAAGTAAACTTTTAAAATGCATTTTAGTCTGAAAAATTTTACATGATTTTATGTATGATAACACTTAACAGCTATCTGAATGTTTCCATTTATTATCCCAAGCATAAAATGTTACAATAATTAACATTAATTTTGAAAATTATTAATGTTATGTACTATTGCTAAAGACTTTAAATTAATTAAATGAATAACAAAAAATACTAATACTATGAGAGAATGTGTTAGCTATCAGATAATTTAAGAATCTTATGGCCACTTGCATCAAATATATATCAAAGCTAAATAATAATAACATAAGGCAGAAAAATAGAGTTTAAACAATAACATACCTTTAATAAATACAGAATTATTTGTGACATAATCATTCACAATTTAAATAAGGTAGTATTTAAGAACTGTACTTAACTCTTATCTATTTAGGTATACTTCTTGGGCCATAAGTCTGTCAAGAAAAGGTCCTATTGAGGAGTCGTTCCCGTTTTGTGAAAATGAATCAAAAGAGGAATGTCAACTTTCCCAGCTTATTATAGAATGGAAAATCAGAACAGTGTCATACAATTGTTCCATTGACAAAGGAACATACAGAAAAGCTCTGAGTGATTCAAGTATCACAAGAATTCTGTTTTTATTTTTCTCATGCTCTCAGTTGTGCGTTTGGAAGGCAGTTACGGCAATGTGTAATGTAGCAGATTTGGCTGTGAGCAGAAAGATACTGGCTGTTTTCTTTGTAAACCTTAAGCCACAGACCAGATCCATGAAATGTTGAAATTTACTGTCTATACTTTTACAAAATATTCAAAATAGATGGACTAGCCACTATTCCATGCTTAAAACTAACCTGCTTAAAATCATGGAAGCCTTCATATTGAACTTGGTAAATAAATCAAATTAATAATAGATGACTATTTAAAGAGAAGACAGTTAATTTATGGGACTCTTCAAGAATAAAGAATAATGGTTCCATTATTCTGTTCCAGGAAATATGCATGGATTGAAAGCACATTCACGGAGACCACAGTTAGTCCCAGGTCCATCCAGTATACCCAGCTGCACACCATCATCTTCATGAAATTCCTGCAGTTTCTCAGATTGGTTTCATTGCTCTATTCTCACAGAGCTACCTCGGATGATTGTGTATGTATTGACCTGTCCAATTAGTCACTTGGCATATGAACAAATTTCTTTCTGGCTAAGTGGCAGGATCCATTAATTATGTTTGTTCATTAGGAAGGGGCACTGGGAAACTGCAGAGCAGGGAACAATGTTATTTGCATAAACAAGTTATTACCATAAAAATGTTTCCATTAATGTTCTGAAATACCTTGTGCCTAGTTTTTCCACTGACAATTGTTTCAGACAAGTTTTCAGAAAACAACAAAGACCCCAAGAAAAGTTAGAGTGACCGCCTGTTCTCATTTTGAGTCAGATAGAAAGGAATCCTTCATTTTAAATAGAAAACCCTAATTTTAATAAACCTCAGTTGGTTATCATTTAAAAACGAGAAGAAAAGTAATACACATATATGATGAAACACATGTCAGATTTTGAATTATTAGACATTTGGGTTTAGAATCTTCGCTGTGGCACTTTGTGGTCTTTATGCTGTTTTCTCTTACATCAAATGGAAATAATGATTGAAGAAGATTTTTACAAATCTTTAAAAAGTGCTCATCAGTTAGTTATTATTGCAGATTAAACAATCTAATACTCATGATTTAAATAAAAAAACATTTGTTGTTTTTCCTGAATCTGTGGGTTAGCTTGAGCCTGCTGCCGATCTGGGCCAGCACGATGGACACGACTTGCTCTCATTATCACATTTGCAATCAGGTGGCAAGCTGACTAGCAGATATCTGGTTTAGGGTGGTCTTACATGCACAATGTGTGGAGATTTACTAGACGTTGGCTGAATATTGAGGTGATTCATGTAACTGCAACAGGTATTTTTCCATTTTAAATTGCTAGGTTTAAAAAAAATTAAAAAAAAATAAACTGCTGGGTTTTATACAAGAAACTTAAGACAAAGAGTGAATCCAGTCAAAGTTTCTTAAGGCAAAGGTTTTGCTTCATTGTATTTTACTGGCTGAAGTATGCATATCACGCGAGCAAGCTCAACATCAATGGGGCAGAAAATATGTTCTGCCTTTAAAGGAATTGCTAAATTACACGGTAAAGGTCCTGTCGGCACTATCCAAACCCGAATGTGTGAACCATTGTCTGTTTATGCCATCCGCCACAACGTGTATGTAACACAGGAGTTGGCACATGGTTCACATTTAATAAGCGATCACTCTCTTATTCCTACTATGGAGCAGGCTGATGGAGTTAGGAGGCAGGGAGGTAATCTAGGGGTTGGGGTGCTAGTTTAAGAATGAAGGTTCAATTGAAGAACTATAATGGTATTCTGGTGTTTCTCTGGGGAAGCCTGAGCTCTGGGCATCTACTACTGGATACCAGCTTCCCCTTTATCTTTAATTAATCAAGATCACATTAGATGTTTGTGACATTTTCTTCCCAACTACAGGGCACTGTTTAAAAATTAAGAAACCTTGAGTTCTGACTCTCTAGTTCCACAAAAAAATGAATAATCCTGTATTTCCTGAGGAATCTTTTTTGTCACAATGCTACAATGATTCATCCACTCAAGGTCACTGGCAAATTGAAATTTGAGCTGGAACTTTAAGGGAGTCACTATCTCACGGCTAAGTGTTTTGACAAGGTGGGATGAGTCAGGTTAATAGAAAAAGCTACTTATAAAAGTAGTATTTTTTATCCATGCATTTTGCTGGAAACCTTAACATGAAGGTTGATAGTAAGTTGGAAAAATTGTTGGGGAAAATAGATAGGCATTACTGAATGTAAGGAGTATTATTTGGTTTTAAAACATCCCTTGAGCTACCAATGGGAGCTACTGAAAAGGCCAGAGGGCTTGGGAATGGAAGTGAGAAAATGAAAGAGAGTTATTTTAAGAAGACAGAAACAAGGACCAAAATTTGGGCTGGGAAAATTCATTACAAACATGTCACTCATTATAAATGAAGAGAAACATCACAATCCTCCCTCAGCCAGACCCTGGACAGGCTTATCTTGAAACTGTTCACACACACACAAAGTGTATGCCCAGATTTTCCTGTTTGTTTTAGTGCCAAACAGACTTTTTCCCCCTCGTTGTCATATCCCTTGAAGACTTACTTTACAGACCTTTATTTTATTGTTTACAGTTATCTTCTATTTAAGGAAGCAGCAGAGTCTGAGTTATGAATGTTATGTACAACTGCCCTTCCTTCAACCTTTTTGCCCCCATCTGGAAGAGGCCTCAGGAGAGTGGATGATCTTGACAAGATTTCTGCCCCTCACAGTTCGCCACCAGTCACAGCCTCAGCACCTTTGATGGGCTTGAGAACACCAGAACTACATAAACGAACCTTTTGTGCCAGTTTCCTTCCATTTGGGGTGAGATCTCCAGCACTCTCAGGCCATCTCCATCTGTCATGCTCAGGACCAAGTGCTAGTAGGTACAAGGGACAGAGAAGCATTTTAGCTCCTGACATTCAGCATTTGGCATCAATTTCCATGTCTTACTTTTTCAAAGCACTCATCATCACCTGTCCTACATATTTTACTAAGTTATATTTACTAAGTTATGAATTTAACATATTTACTTTCTCTTCTTACTAGAATTAAAGTTCAGTGAGGACTGATATATTTTTTTTTCCCTGCTGTATTCCTAGTCTTGCGGATGGTGTGTCTTGTAAGAGAATACATATATTTTCAACTAGTAAATGTCAGTGTGGCCCGCTGTTTAGAGTTCGGGTGAAAAATACCTATGAATCAAGCTGTTGTATTAAAATGACCACATATAAATTATGAAACTGGTGGGAAGAGTCAGATGAAAGTGGGCTGTGATTCTGCTGGAGAAATGTGAGTGGAAAAGATTTGCGATATTTCTTCATGGAGCAGGTTGTAGGCAGCAGGAGGTGCTACATCACTCTTTTACCAGGCATGTGATCAAAACATGGGTCAAGATGGATCTTCTGCCAGTTCGTTCCTCGAGGGGCAATTGAGGGCAGAGATTGCTGCTGACCCATCGTGAGCATGTGACAGGAGCTGTGTTAGGCATTAAATGTGGGATTTGTTTGTTACTCAGGTAAGTACAGCCTATCAGACCACAACTGACTCATACACTGCGTGACTTAGGAAGTTACCATGAAGATGATAATGTTATTCTGTAGTGATAACGAGGCTCACCACACAAAACTGTAGCCGAATTAAAGAATATATATAAAGCCCTTAGCATGGGCTTTTGATTCATAGACTATTTTCAATACAAAGGACAAAATTGTATATAGCAGAAATCGAATACTTACAACTTATCACCAAGGTTTTCAGCTGCTGTGGTCATTGCTTCATCCAATATCCAAGTATAATAGCTTTAGTCTTTATATTACAGTGAGTGCAGAATTCAATGCCTTCCCCTACAGCCCTTCTAGAAAAAAAGTAATGGGAGAGATTGGCAGATAATTTTATTCTCCTACTTGCTACTTGCCATTGCTGCCTCCAAAATATCATTTTTGCACTAACCTTGGACCCCCGCACTCACATCCTTTCTGGTCCCGTGGGACCCATTTCATCCAACACATTGATGATGGCTTCATTCTGGCATAGCTGGTAAAATCAGTGCCCTTCAGAGGTCAAAAGACCTATTTCTCAGAGAGATAAGATGCATCTTGTTTCCAGTGAAAGTCTTGTGATAGTGTCAGCTTAGTTGTATTAACTATTAACAAACATTCAGTAACTGTTGCTTACTTCCTTGTGTGCTATATTTCTATGTCATTTAAATCAGGGAGTCAACCCTTTTTTTTCCTACAAAAGATCAGGTAGTAAGTATTTCGACTTAGTGGCCCATATACTCCCCGACACAATAATCCAACTACTGTTGTAGTGAGTAAGCAGTCATAGAAATCACAGAAACACATTAGCATGGCTGTGCTCCAATAACACTTCATTAAAATCTAGGACGCCAAGGAGTTGTGCAATTTGGCTGTAGTTTGTTGAACCCTGGTTAAGGTTACTCTAATTGTCTTCACTTTATTGGAGAATATTTACATCTAAGACATCTCTGGAGATGTTTTCTTCAACTTTCCTTTAGTTTTGTTTGTTCAGCGACTTTAATGGCCACCATCTATCTTAGATTCTCTGTAACATTCCCTCCTTACTATGAGAAATAACGAATAGCCTTGCACGGTGAGGTTTCTTAGTACAGCAGGAAAAAAGGGATGGAAACTCAGATAATAATACAACTCGGTGTGATGAGATCTTTTTTCTCAAAGTGTGGGAACACGGGTATTTCCCTGGAGAGTTGATAACACACTTCAAACCTCCTGGAAAAACTGGCATGCACTGGGTCACTGATACGACAAGTGTATTCTCTCTGGCAGAGATTCGAGGAGGCCATTATTTCTATCTGAGATTAAAACTGAAACGTTAATTTTAATTCTTAGCTTCTCATTGTTTCTTGCCTTAGAACAGAAGGTAAAAGGAATCAAGAAGTCTTTCTAAACAGAATTCCTTCCGATGTTCAGATTCTGTATTGAAGGGACAAAAACCCAGGGATGGAGGTGTATCAGAAGTTATGAATTGTCTGAAGTAACCTCAGCAGACGTGCCAGGTGTTCTTTTGAATTTGAAATTATATGCATAAACATAAGACAGCCCTTTGCCTTTTTTAATGCAAAGAGTATTAAAAAAGAAGGCACTTAGAGAATAAAGAAGCAGAGGACATTGGCCTGATTGTGTTGTAGTTTATCACCCACATCTCCATTAGGAAGCCCTTTCCTACTCAGAAGTAGGGAGGGTGCCATGGTCTCAGACCTGTGCCCTCTTTGCCCAACTACAGAGAAGTCTTTGGCTGAACAAAATGTACAAGTGCTTTGAAGAGATAATTCTTTTGGTCTCCTGGGGGATTTTTTTCAACTGGACTTTCTATAGTCGCCCTGACGGCATTTAAAAACTATTGAGGATTAAGAAGGCAGAGAAAGTCAATCTTAGTTTGTGTTAAGAAGAAGATGGGCTGATAAAGTCGTGCAAGATTATTGTGTTCATATCCAAGAAAAGATGAGTAGCAAAACATGGGTGGCAAGACTACTTGACGATTTGGCCCATAGACCTCAGGATGGAGTCACCAAAGAGTAAATTACTCTTGATTGTACATGTCTCTTTATCCAAACCAACACAGTGATTTTGTCTACTTTTATCTTGCCCACAGGCTTATCCTCAAAACAGTGATCAAGAAACCTTTCTGTGTATCCCAGAAGCTTCCTCTGGAGACCACACCATTTCTTGCTTGACTTGTGCTACCTGGGTTTTGGAATAAGCCTTGTTCTCTGTTCAGACATCTAGACTTGACCTTATGGAATCTCCCTTGCTTTTGCCATTTATCCAGGCAGGTTGTAAAACTTACTTTCTCTTTTATCCATACCCTACAGATAAAGGTTGGCTCTTCTTAGTTGCTTAGTAGGACTTATAATCCTGCAGGAAAACTTTCCCAGCTAAGTACAGAGATTCTTGCTTGATCCAGAAAAGAGGTGAGCATTTATTTTCTGCCCTCATCATTCTGGATAGTCCTTCTTCTCTGAGGAAGTGTCACATGTTCGGAATTTATGTGATTACAATGGAATAGAGCTGAGGGTGGGGTCCTGAAAGCCATGAGAAGAGGTAGGTTTCTACCTGGGTATTCTATAAATCATGACTAAGAGACCCACTTCAAGTCAGAGACTTGAGAAAGATTTAAAAAGAGCAAAGCAATAAAGGAGGTCAAACAATAAAATTCAGAGCCAGGCATAGTCCTTTATTGGCAGAGGAAACACAGGGCACAAGTCTCATTGGGATTAAGAGTTAGAAAGTACAGTTTGCACTCACAGAGAAACAGAGACTGAATAATGAATATTTAGAATTAGAGTCCATTTCTATTCTCAGTCACAAAATGAACTGATTTGTCATTTATTTGCTTTTATTTCAGCCACATGACGGCCAGTCATAACCCATTTTACACGACTGGGTGGAATTTGGCACATAAGATTAGGTAGGCCCAAGAAGCAGCGTTAATAATACTTTCAAAATCTGAGCCAATCTGCCACCCAGTAATGTCTCTGCTTGACACTCATGGGTCAGGTTCTGTCTCAAAATAATTTTTAAAAAGTTTTTACTGTACCTCTCTCAACTTCCGTTTTAGAATCTGTAATATGTGAATTATAGTAATACTATATCACAGGACAATTTAAGGTTGAATGATACAATGAATATAAAGAACCGAGCCACAGTGGAGGATGCAAGGTAAAAACTGTGTTCAATAAAAGTTAGCTGCAGGGACTTTCTTCAGGCTCTGTCTTCTTACTGTTATGAAATGATCGGACAGCTCTGTCTTAGTATCTCATGTTGTAATGCTTTATTCCTCTCAGCCCGAATTTTGTTTGGTGCTCATCCATCCATCCTGTCTTTTGGTTTGCCCTCAGATCCCCAGGACCTCATCAGTTGAGCTCAGTTAATGATATTTAGAATTGCTTGGAAACAGTCTCATTTGAATATGGCTTCATCTCCCAAATTCCCAACAGCTTTAGCATTTTGTAGATGTACTATGCTCAGGATTGTTATAGTCTGCTATACCAGCATGGCAGCATTGTCTGTGGATAAACATAGCTGAGCCAAATAGAAAATGGTCTTTGGGCAGAACTGTGCTAGAAGATGGTCCCAAAGGTGGGACTATAATGTGATGTTATAGGGCTCTTAGTGGGACATATTAGGGGAACCACAGATTATAAGTCTTGCCAATTTTCCTAAACTCGCTGGATATTTCTTCATTTTTAATATGCTAGCAACTTAAGAAAAGGGAGTAGATCTTTGGCCTCAGTCTGAATTTGCAAATTACATAAAAGATTCATCCTTCTGTGTTGAACAGTTAGGCTAACAGTGCTCATGAAATAACAGTTTGGTGGTGGCAAAAGTACCACAAGTTGATTAACAATATGGAGAGAAGGAGTTAGATCTGAGTAAGTACCCAGAGAACTAAGAATTTGGTTTCCTCTGGTTGCTAAAACTGGATAAAACCCAGTTCAGCCAATGGAAATCATGTTATTTATCTATACTGAGTTCAATAACATTACCCCAAATTTTATATCCACTCTGACCTCAGAACATTAACCTTAGCTGGAAACAGGGTTGTTGCAGATATAATTAGTTAAGATGAGGTCATGTTGGGCTACAGTATGCCCTAATTCAATGACTGATGATGTCTTTGTAAAATAAATAAACAGAGACATGTACAGAGAAAGAATGTCATGTAACAAGAGAAGTAGAAATTGAAGTCATGCATTGACAAGCCAAGGAACACTAAGGGTTTCTGGAAAGCACCAGAAACTAGGAATAAGTAAGAAAGGATTGTCTTTCTCACCCTTCAGCAGGAGCAAGTCTCTGTCCACACAGGAAGTCTACATTCCAGAACAGCAAGACAATAAATTTCACTTTGCAGCAATTGGTTATAGAAACCCTAAGGGGCTGAGTGTGATGATGCATGCCTGTAATCCTAGCACTCAAGAAATTGAGGCACAAGGATCACCGTGAAACAGAGGCCAGCCTGAACTACCTACTGAGACACTATCTCATTTTAAAAAAAAGACAAAAAAAAAGACTAGAAAACTAATACACCGCCTTTAGGGGCAGGTCAGTGAGCTGGGATCTGAAGCCCAAAGCACAGATAAGATGAATGTCAAATCTAAGTGGCACATTTCAGGTAAGTTTTAGCAACACGCATAAACAGAATACTGGATTGAATTTGATGCTGAGCATTCAGTGGCCAGAAAGGAGGACATCCTTTATGTCCTAAGTATGCAGGAAGGCATGAATCCAAAGCTTTCAGAGATGAAAAATGAAAAGAAAGCTGCCCCTTGAAGGGTTGAGGCCTCACAGACTTACAGATGGGTCTCAGTTCCAAGGGACCCGTAGAAGAAGAGCTCTTGGAATCACTGGGTTAGTGTACTGCAGAGAGCTAAAACTGTCCACCTGCAGGATGAAGCTGACTGATTATATAGAAATAGTATTGATGGTTGTATAACTCTAATTATTAGGAAACAAATTGATTTACTGTTCTCACAAATGTTTCTGCTTGTTATTAGGTTTCAGGATGAGAAACAACCCTTTGAAATGAGAATGGAGCTTTCCTCGGCCAGTGATGGATGTGCCATGACTGGATTAGTAAAGGGCAAATATCACAGAGCGAGCACAGAACTAAGGGCAGTCACGTTGCTGAAACACGGCAGAGCACTAGCTCCAATTCAAATGATTTATTCAGCATTCGAAACATCCAACTTTCTGTTCAAATATTTATGACACTTCCTGGTTGCTTTGAGGCTTTTAATAGGCCTGAATAAATCTGTAAGTATTGAAAATTTGTCAGAAAATGGGTGATAGTGTGAATAACAAAACTCAAGCTGCAAAGCTATATCTATTTACTTTATTTTGTCCAAAGAAAAAATATTGCAATAATTTCTCCCTAGCATCACCAGTTTAAATGATTTTGCCTCTCTATGTGATTAATCAGGGGATTTCTCTTTAATTATATAGTATAATCCATTGCTAGGATGACCCTTCTGTCTACACAGCAAAATGCTGGAGAGAGTTGATATTTCATCTTTTCTTAACTGTTCAGGTATATTTTGCACCCTTACTTGCTCAAGATGGTAACTCATGATTAAGACTGCAGACAGGAAACTTAGACACTTACATCCATGAGTGCAAAAATCAATCCTGAAAATAAGCAACACAGACAACACAGTATGTCTCATATGTCATTCACTCATGTGAATTCACAGTTTCAGAACTGCTATCATATCTGTACAGTATTTGTATAATTTTTAAGTATAAATAAACTATTCTTGCTTTAAAAACATGTGACTATGAAAAGAACTCTATTTATCACCATAAATGGAAAGCCAGTATTCTGGGCCATGCATATGACAGTTATGAGAGTAATCATAGACATAAAAGTATTATTATGAGAAAAATCTACGCTTATTCGCTCTCTCCTCAACAGTATGAATGACATAAATTTGGAAATAGTGACCAATTCCTAAGATCCCTAGACCAAAAATAAAAAAGCATCTTACTACTTACCCAGATGATGGGCAACTGACTCCCAGTTCTGGATCACAGTTTCATGCAGACCCTGAAGAGGTTGGGTTAGGAGGAGTTACCTAGTCGTCTGTCTTCAACTCCATCTCACGTTCCTCCTTCTGGGACGATGTGCAGCACCCTTGATGGCTCTCTCCTGCTCCCTCTCGCCTTCATCCTCCATACTGTGGCCTGGTTAAGATTTTGCTCATCTTGGGAGAGAACATGCTTTTCTTCAACCTCATGTCCCAGCTCTCACCCTATTTTTTTCCCATCCATGAAAACTTGAAAAGGTTTTCTTGCTTCCACTTGGGTCCCCTCTTGCCTCCCTGGCTCTTCAGGTGACACTGCTCTGACATCATCCCTCACCACGACAGCTCCCAGAGCTGACTGAGCAAAACAGGATCCTGTCTTAGAACATCAGTGGGTATCTCTTACTCCTTGTCTCACTTGATCACTCAGCAGCATTTGAAGTATGGACTTTGCCTTCCTGAAATTCTCCTTTTTCTCACTTTGATCCTAAGATATTTTAGTTTTTTTTCCTTGGGCCTCTCACGCAGTGTGTTCTGGCTATATTCTTCCTTCCACATCCATCATCCTTCCTTTCCCATCTTGATCTTGTTGGAGGAGTCTGATTTGCAGGGACAGCACAAATGGGTTCCCTGAATGTCCTGCTTCCCACTGACTTGGCCACTGTGAGGCACTTGCTCACTCCCTCCAGACTGGAGGCAATAGCTGTGCTCCACTACCAAATGCCACCTCTCTGGTCTAGCAGCCCTTGTCTGAAGCTGCAGGCACAGCTTCAGCTCTCTCCAGATTTTGGTTATCTCTCCCTCTCCAAACCTCTTTCAAACTAGAGTTAGCTTACTGCTACCTCTTTTACTATCAATATCCATTGTTGGTTTCTCTAAACTCTTGCTTTCATTAATCACCTTAATTATCCCATTCAATTGTGTTATTTTTTTCTTCCTAGAACCATGATCATCTGAAATCTTTATATTCATGAACTTATAAATGTGAAGATTTCGAATTTGTATGCTCGTTGTCTTCTTAAAATTGCAAAGTGATGCTTGCTTCATTCTGAAACTTGAAATGTATCATTATGTTTACTTTCTGGTATTGTTTTAATCCGTAGGATGAAGTGTATGTTTCTAATATATAAAAAGGCAAATCAGTAATTTTATCAAAATTAGGGTAGAATTCTTACTTTCATAATGGCATCCTGTGGTAGGCTAAAAGCTGTCTCCCTAAGATTCAGTTTCTAAATCCTGAAAGCGGTAAATATTACCTTATATGGAAAAAGGATCTTTGCAGATGTAGGATTTTCCAGATGAGGAAATTATGATGGGTTATCTTGGCGGGTCCCGAATGCAATCACAAGTGTCCTTATGGGGAAAAGAGAGGACATTTACTACAGACAGACAAGGAGAAAGCAGTGTAACGTCAGAAGCAGAGATAAGAAATATCATCAAGAAATATCAGCAGCTACCAGAAGCTTGAATAAACAGGAATGAATTCTCGGAACCCCTGGAGGGAGTACAAACCTTTCTTACACTTTATGTTCAAATTAGGGGTACTAATTTCAGACATCTGGCCTCCAGAACTGTAACAGAGTAAATTTCTGCTGTTTTTAAGCCACCAAGTTGTCATGTAGTTATTGTAATTATTATAATAATTTGCTATAGCAACTATAAGAGACTAAAACTCATGGCATACCTGTGGCTCTGATGTATTTAAGGCCTTGGGCTCAACGCTCTTCACTCAACACAGGTGTACATGAGTATATTCTACACACAATTATCTCTCCTGGCTGTAAAGCATCAGTCTCAGCCTGCCTTCGCTGTGGGCAGAGTATGTACGTGTAGTACAGGGAAATACACCTTGGTTCTGCAGAAGAGAAGATAGTTCATTATTAAGAGGAAAATGTTAATTACAAATAGAATACAGTCTGCTCATTTGTAATAAATAATATATTATAGAAAATAATATAAATAAAATAAAACAAAGATAAAATACACCACAAAACCCATCTCCCAGAGGCAATCCTTGTTTTCAGAATGTGATACATATCCTTTCAAACTTCTTTTGGCCGTACACACACCTGCCTGCCAACATGCGTGCATACCCCGCCGAGCTCACATGCTCACACTGCATTATACAAATTGGATTGCAAGTATGTTGTATGTTTTGTGTTTTGCTTTTATTGCTTAATATGTCATGACATTCTTCTCTAGTTAGTAAATATGTGTACTTTATCATTTTTAATCATTTCAAAATATTCTACTACATTGGTATAACCTAAGTTTATTTGATCAATCATTTTCTTATACATTTGAGGTCTAGAATTTTTTTTATGGTCAACCCATGAATATATCTTACTGGGCTTGTCTGAATATTTTTTCTAGGTAAATTACTAATGTAAAATTGTCAAGTCAAATATAAGCATATATGTAATACCGACACATACCACCAGATTGACATTTTAAATTTTGTTCCACTTTATATTCTGAACAACAGTATTGTCTTGCCAACAGAGATTTAAGAATTAAGGTTCTTTAGTTTCAAGCAACAGGAAAGAATACTAATGAAAGGAAATACTAACTAAAAGAAAAGGGGGTGTATGAAATGGACACCACACATAGAGAGACGGAATAAATGACAGGACAGGGCCTGGAGTGTGCACAATCCTTCCCCCCAGAGGTCTTCCAGAAGGTAATACTGACTCATCTTCCTTCTATCTCTTTGTGATTTAAATTCCCAGAAGACAAAACTGGATTTGTAGCACTTGACAGAGTGCCTATTTTCTGACAATCGTTGCCTCTAGAGAAATGTGCTGCATTTTGATTGGCCATTTCTCACCAAAGCCTAGAGCCAGGAGAACTCCTCAGGTTTCCAGAATGTGAATATCGAAAAAGCCCTGTTGGGGTGATCCAGCCTACCATGTGTTCAACATTGTCTTTGTCTATTATGAGACCAAATTAAGAATGGTAGCCAAGTCTGAAGAAGGAGAGCTGCTGGGAAATTACTTCTCAGAGTGTAAGTCACCTGAGGAGATCCAGAATGACATCGAGGCTCCTGAAAATATCATCCAATGACATGATGACCAAATCCTCCCTGTGGTGTCTGTCAAAGATTTCCCAGGCCACACTCTGTGTTTCGTGTAGTCTGATGTTTGTTATCATACTTGTGCATTAGTAAACCATGTGGGCTAGAAAAAGCATCTTACAGAGTATTGCATAAGAAGCCATATTCCTTTCTAGATGAGCTTTATGCCAGATTTCTTAGAGGATACAAATTTAACACATATTACTATACCTCAGCTCCATCATGAATTCTCCAATACTCTTTTGTATGAAAAATCCCTCAAATTTTACCGACCTCTTCCCCCACCAACCCATTTTTCTGCATGAGTAGGTACCAGCGCCATCTACCAGAAAACAAGCCCAAGATTTGACCTTTTATGCACCCCCACCCCCATCAGTCTCTGGATGCCACTTAACAGTAATTGTTAACATATTCATAGCATTTATCATATGCTAGCTACTTTTCTATGCTTGTGGTGAACTATTTTCTTTCTAATAAAATACTCACTACATTCCTAGACACTATTATTACACTCTCGATTTTGCACCTATGCGAACTGAGGACTGACAGGTTGCACAGCATCCTGGATTACAGAGCTGGCATGTGGTGGGGCTGAGATACAGCTGCCACAGTCTGGCTCCAGAATCTAAGCGCTGAACTATTAGAGTTCTTTTATGTTCTAGGTATTTACTGAATACTATACCTCTTTTCTCCAGTTTTCTTTGTTCAGAGTCTTATCAACTCTCTTTTTGTATGCACTCTTATTGGGATAGTACTTATAAACTTTTACATGTGCCAAAATTTCATAAACCTACAAATACACAAGAAGTGATAAAATCTGAGGAAGTCTATTACCTACTTAACAGTACTGGACTAATGTCAGTTTCCTAGTTTTGATAATGTATTACAGTTATGTAAGTTCTTACCATTAAAAGAAACTGGGTTAAAATAGTACACGAACCTCTTTTTGCACTAATTTTGTTCCTTCTAGAGAATCTTTAGTTCTTTCAAAATAAAAACATTAAAAGATTAACTTTGGTTACTGCAGCAGCCTGCACGAAGCTTCCTTGCTCCTTGTCTCCATGTCCTGGCCCCTCCTCATTTCTGCATGGAAGGCAGGAGGATCTTCTCAATTTCATCCCACCTTATGCCTGTGCTTTTCAACATCCACTTTTCTCTGAAGGATGAAGCCAATGCTCCTGACTATATCCAACGTTTTAGTTCCACGTTAGATCATATTTAAATCTACAGAGACATAAAGTAGCTACAACTTTTAATATATTCTCATTTTAATATTTTAGCTATCCTATAGCACAAAATTGGCTCAAGAAATGAAAACTTATCAATTTGAAGTTTGCGTTCTTTTTGATACACAAGGAAAGACATTTCATTGGTTGGATGTGACCAGAAGTCACTTAAAAGATTTCTTGATGGTCTCAGATTCCTAGCATACGGAATACAGTAGCCAATGAGGAACAAATGCAACCAGGCAGATCTCACTCTCAGCAAGTGTCTCAGACTAGTTGGAGAAGGAAGCCTGTTCTAGAGTGTCCCGAGCACAGTTAAGTTGCCTCTTGCTGTCATTCAGAGGCCCAGGTACAGCCGAGGGAGACTCAGGACAGACGTTCCAGATGCCTTTGCACTGATATGACCAACGTGTTGATGGAGAGTACTTTTGCAAAACCAGGATCATTCCTGGGGGAATTCTAGATGATTTCATGACAGTGTTCATACCAGGAAGTAATGATTTCTTTAAGGTAGAAGGCTAAGAACTTGGGCAAAGAGCATTGCATTGAAACTTAGAACTCGTATACTTCTCATGAGTTGGTAATTTGAAATCTGAAAATGTCCATGGTGTTTCCAGGGCACTTGGGAGAGAAATCTGTGCCCTCTGTATTGAGGAGTGCTTAAAAAGGCAATTCTAATGCCAGGTCTCTGGAAAATTCTTCAGGTATGATTAGTGATTGTAGATTATGACCTTTCATAATATTGATATGAAGAACAAACTACTGGAGGCAGATGCCCCTCTAAGTACTTTACATGTCTTTTCTCATTTAATCATCAAAGCAACTTATGAGGTAGGTACAGTATCATCATCCTCCTCCTCATCATCATCCCCAATTCTCAGATGAGGAAACTGAGGCCCAGAGAGAGTAACTTATTTAAAACCCACAGCTAGTGACAGTTAGGACTGTCTTAGTTAGATTTGCTAGAACCAATAGTTGTAAGAGAGCAGATTTAATAGGGGACATTTATAGATTACAATATTCACCCAGAAGCCAAATGCAGAAGGTGCCGAATGTCCATCTAGGCACTGGAGACCCAAAAGATCCAGTTGAGGGCTGGGAGCCCACAGCACTGTCCCATGTACATCCGTGTCTGCACATGATGGCTGAAGAAATCTTCCCTGGAACCAGGATACGATGCTCACAGCAGAGATGACAACCAGAGCTCCTCCGAAGCAACAGCAGCCATCCTCGATGACAGCAAGGTCCCGAGCTCCTTCCTTGATGAGGACAGCCAAGCCCCCTCCGGAAGAACCAGCTGCAGCAGAGCTTCTCCTGGGAAACAGCCCGCCAACTAGGTACGGCTCCCACTTTGCCTTACGTTGCATCAGCAACAACCCTCAGGTGGATCTCGTGCGCCCAGCATCACACTAACTCAGTCCAGCTGGGTGTTCTGGCCCAAGTTGCCCATATTAGGTCCACCACAAGGACTAAAGGCAGGCAGGTGGCTACAAGACACTTCATCACCACCATGTGGTACTGGTGCTTCCCACTTATATGTGCTCTGCCGCAACAGTGATCTGTCAGAGTATAGTTCACCTCTATGGATGTCTCTGCTGATTACTAAACCTTTGTCTTGCCCATGTCTATACGCCCAGTGCCCATTATTTGCTTATTGTTGGCTACGTAAGTAATTGTATTAAAAAAGAGAGCTTAGAGTGAGTCAATCATTTCAATTATTGCAGACACATACAGATACAAGAAAATAAAGAAAGAAATAATGAACTGCAATAAAGCACTGTTGTGTGCAACTGAGAACAGAATATGCAGAGACACTGTGGCAAGAGGAAGCCCGCCAAGTAAGAAAAAGAGGAAAAGAAAGGAGTATGTTATTTCTGCCCTTCCTGTGGCTAATCTTCATCAGTAATCTGGAATTGATTGAAACTTGTAAGTTTCTTCAGGTAAATATAATCATTGGAATACATTACATTACATTTTCTTCATAAGATCCAAACTGTGACCCAAACTATTCCCAGTTTCTTTCCTCAAAAAGAAGTAATAATCCTGTAATTATTTACCTGATTTGAAGGGTTAAATTCTGCTTTTTTATTTTTCCAAACTTTGCGAAGACCATGAATGCTTGAGAATTATAGCAATCTTGCCTGTAGAACTCCAGTCCAAGTTGTGCCAGTCGCTGTTGTTATTGACCTACCAAACGGGGAGATTGGGAATTAAAGAACAATATAGTCATTTTCGAAAGTTAAAAATCTAAAATTCTCTCTCAAGAATAAAGATAGCTCTTTGTATTCTGTGTTTCCATTGCACTGAGAAAATTCCCGTAGAATCACTGATGAGGGAAAACAGAATTTGCTCTTTCCTCAGGTATAAAAAATAGGTCAGGGCATCAGGATCAAAAAACATGATTATCTTGGTTATCCAATTTATCTTATTCTATTTCACAGGTTCCCATTTTGTGTCTTTCCCTTACAGAACCGCGGGGAAAACAAGTATCTAGTGAGCAGCTTTTCCTCAGTAATAAAAATGTAAAGGTAAAATGCATTCTGCAATAAACATACTACCAGGGGAAATGGGCTAGGAAGCCAATGTTCCAACAGAGTTTTGCAGAAACCTAGATAAACTGTGAGAATAATTGGAGTTGTCTCATGAGGGGAGCCATAAAATGCCACAATACTGAGATGAATAAAGGATTGAGGCACATTGCAGAGGGCACACTCATTTCCCCTGCACATTACTGCCCGGTGTTGTTTACAGTGTGGATGGCTTCTGTTCCCAAGGTGCAGCCGTGAGCTCTGATGCCGGGCTGCGGATCACAGATGCCTGGTGGGTTTTCTCGACAATCAAGATGATTAAAATGTCCTGTAATGAGGGGGAAAAACACATTGCTCATCACAGGGTTGAGAGTGTTGATTTGCAGCTTGCAAATTAGGTTGCTTTCCTTTGACTCATTCTTCTGGTAATTTTTTTTTCTTTCTTCTGGTAATTTTAAGCCAGAACAATTAATAATGACTTAGGTTGTGTTCAAAGGAAAATTTATTTGTAACCTTTATATTTCATTTTGTATTATATCTTAATACAATATCTTAATTTCTTTATTTTGCTGGCGGTGACTTGGAAGACTTGTGTTAGATTTTGAAATTATTTAGATCTTACCTAGGATTTACCAAGGGAGATGGATGCCTTCTAAGCATGACTAGGCTTCAGTGTGCTGTATCGCCTGTTCAGTTCTTCCTGGGTTCTCTGTAAGTCTCATCAATCACCTCATCATAGTCCTCGAAATCATAGCACACAGACACCGTCTCACACGGATGTAACTCGGCCCTTAAAAGCATACCTAGCATTATTTTTTTAAACATTTTTTATTTGAAATAATTTCAAACACATAAAATTGTATTAGCATGAAGAGTTATTGATTACTTTATACTCAGGTTCTCCCAGATGTTAACCTTCACTACATTTTCATGCCCTTTGTCATAGAATTACAGTCATTTCTTCATTGATATTTCATACCCCTTACTATATTCCAGTTTATTAAACTGTTTTCTAAAATTTTTTGTTGTCTCTTTTGGTTTAAAATACCATGCCAAGAGTAAGATAATTTATCAATTTGCAGAGAACTAAATAATAAAATACAGTTATCATCTATCTGTACAACAAATACAGATTTTAAAAAACTAGAACAAACCAAACATTTTTAGAGACAGGTCTAATGAGAAACAGAGTTAGGGGAAAATGGTCTTAATTTCTGCTTGTTTGTATTGAGTTTCAGGAACATCTTATTACAAAGCCCTGAGCAAATTTGTGGTATGCAGTTATGTACACATTCTTAGACTAGGGAAGTAAGAGGCAGCAGAAACTTGACAATTAAAGATGTAGAATATAAATTTGATAAGTGTAGGTGAAATCAATACTGATACAGGAAACTAAATGGAGTTTTGATTCATGAAATTACTTTTGAAATCCATTAGCAAAACAACTGACATAAAGCTCAGTTTGAAAAACAAAGTACCAAGTCCACACACTATCACCTTTGTATTTTGTGCACTTTCATATCTTCATGAATGCAGATTGTGTGTGTGTTTATATATACATGTGTATAAAATATCTTCTAATTTCATGGGAAAATTAGGGTATTATGAAATATATTTTAAAATAAGAACCGAAAAAAAAAAAAAAGAACCGTTCCAGTGTAGGTCGAAGACTGAAATATTAAGTGGCTATTTCTCTGCATATATCCTATTTCCTTTCTGAGATGGAGTACATTTTGCATTTTTCATGCCCAGTTGATATGAAGATCACTTCATGAATGTGGAGAATTCATTATATCTTTTAGTATTGTTGGAGTAGCAAATTCTCTGGTTGATCGAATTGTCATTATTGTTTGTTCATACAATGAAGTACACAAGAAAATGACTTAACTAAATTGCTTTGATATGTTGATATATTGCCATCAATTGTTAGAATTTTGTGCTCTTACTCATGTCAAGATAAATATCCTCCTTTTTAAGAAGCCTCCTTATTGAAACTACCATAACAAATATTGTAGCAGCAGCTATCATTGATTGAGGACCTACTATGTATTAAAGAGTGTGTAGGATATGATATAATTTTGATTTTATTTAATCTTCACAACATTATTAATGAAGACACAACTGTCTCAATAGAGAGGCCTCAAAGAGATTCATGGATGATAAATTCAGAATTTAAGCAAGACTTCTTTCTCCTGTCAGAGCCCATGCTTTAAAAAAAAATATTTTGGAAAACTATCTCTCAAGCTAGTTAAGACAGAAAAATGGGTAAAGAAAGTATTGAGGCACAGCAGGCATCTTTCCTATTACACTTTATCAGTTTATTTCATATCTTGCTTGAACTGGAAGCAGAGTCATAGCTTACACTAGTGTGGCGTGCGCAGTGCACGAGGTGCCCCCAAGAGGGGCATGGAGGCCGACCCACTGCCTGGCCGTACTCATGGAGGCCCCTTCGTGCATCTTGCCCCCCAGGGAGCCTTTTCTAATACCTTGCAGCCAACTGGAAAGGACATTAACATTCACACAGTTCACTCAGTTTTTTTGTCTCATTTTTAGACTTCCGTTAGAATATCTCTTGCGACTTAATCTGATGTTTAAAACTAATGAATTATTTCTTCTAGGTTCCTGCCTATCTTGTCACAAATTTGAAAAAAAGTTTCTGTAGTGGTAAACTTATGCTTCTTCAGCCGATCAGAAATATTCCATTCATTTACTGTTTGCTCAATTCATACTCTTATTTTCCATTCTCACATCAAGGGGAAACCCAGGCACATAGTCTGCAATCCCAAGAATCTTCCTGGTCGTGTACTACTGTAACTAGCATTTTCTAGTCCAAAAATAGTGTGTGTGTGTGTTTTTTTACCCTGCTTGTCAATAAGTCATCCAGAATCTGTCTGCAGGCCTCTTATGTTATTTGAAATGCATATTGAATAACTCCTCCAGTATCTGCAAGTGATTACTCACAACCACATTTTTTGACCAAAGATTTTAAAACAAAACAAAACAAAAAAAAGCATAATGCATTTTAAACGATTGGGTAGCTTTATGTTTAAATAAAATTTAAACAAATTTGAAACCCAGTATTTTAAAGTGTTTCCTTCACAGACAAAAAAGAGTGATTTACTACCTTATCTGCAGAGCACTTACACTGGTCCATATAGGGAAATTAAGTTCACCCCTAGGGAGAGCTGCGACAGAGGACAGCTAGGAGACGGGTTTCATGAGCACGTAATGTTGTGAGTCAAAGCTAACAAGACCTCTTCTGGGTATCTTTCTGAAAAAGTTAAAGACATCATATTACAGTGATATATGCATATTATGTTTATAGCAGCTAAACTCATAATAACTAGATCTTAGAAGCAGCCTATATGCCCATCAACAGATGACTAGATAAAGGATATGTGGTATATATGCACAGAATGAAGTATTATTAAGTCATAAAAAAGAAAAATTTGAGTCACTGGTAGGAAAGTAGATGCACCTTGTGGTGGACTGATACGATCAACTTGAGCAGGAATGCTCAGCTGGACTGAAATGGTGTGGTTCTGGGTGTAGAAGATCCACCTGAAGATTGTTCCTGACATAGCATACAAGAGAATGGGGCAGAGGATGGGAGGAGTCTGTTTCTCAGGAGAAGCTCTGTTGAGGCTAGTTTCACTGAAGTGAACTTGGCTTTTCTCATCAAAGAAGGAGCTCGGGGCCTTACTATCATCAAGGATGGCTGCTGTTCACTTCGGGGGAGCTCTAGTCTTCATCTCCACTGTGAGCATAGTATCTTGGGTGCAGTATAGATCTCTTCAGCCTATTAGTGCAGATATAATGTACATGGGACAGTGCTGTGGGCTTCCACCCCTTGACTGGATCTTTTGGGTCTCTGGTGCATAGATGGATGTTCTGCACTCTTCCTACATTTGGTTTGTGTGTGTGAATGTTATAACTTATAAATGTCCTGTATTAAATCTGCTGTCTTGTAAACCACTGACTCCAGAAAACTAATACATACCTTGAGACCATAATGCTAAGTGAAATAAATTAGACACAATAAGCATAATCTCTCTTATATGAGAAACCCAAGGTATAAAAAATGTAAAGTGAGGGTTGGAGATTTAGCGGAGTGGTAGAGTGCTTGCCTAGCAAGGGCAAGGCTCTGAGTTTGATCCCCGGAACCACTCCCCACAAATGTGAAGAGCAAAATAAAAGTCGAATAATACGAAACAAGAGATAGATCGTGAAGAGGGGAGGGGATCTAAGGACAGGGAAAACAGGAAGGATGGAAAGGGAGGGGGACAGAAACAGGATTCCGATGTGATTCATATGTGTACCAGTTTCCCAAGAATGTAGTGTAATTATTATGTATTGCAAACATATATTAATAAAATGTGTAAAACCAGAATTTCATTTTCTTCTCCAGTTTTGTTTTCTCCTCCCTTGTTTTATTCTGTCATTCATTCATTTGGTCAATACTCATTGGGCATTTATAAAGATTTAATCACTGAGAATAAAGCAATGAGCAAGAAAGAGTACTAAGCCTCACAGAACAGAGACTACTGGGGGTGGGGCAAACACTGGACAAACAATTAGAAAAATAGATAATTTATTATTGAGATACCTGCTGATAAGGAAAATACATGATGTATGACAGGTTGGAGATTGTAGATTGTAGATTATCTGCTTATAGATCTAATTAAATTTCAGAAAGAGCATAAAATGTGTACAAAATTGTACACGAAAATTTTAAAGTTGAAATGCATTTAAGTTAACAGAATGCACATATACCCGCACATACACTCTTCATGTATGTAAAATAATTCAGATAAAGAAGGGCATTGGCTGGACTTATTAAGCTAGGCTGGGACCAAGAGTGCCAAGAGGCACAACTATGAGCAAGACGGAGAGGGCCCCAGTTAGCAGGGACTGACGCTTGCCAAGATGCGAGTGTTTGCATGCAGGGTGCCCTCAACAAGGGCTCAGACAGTCCAGAGCAGCCCAGGGAGGCTGTTGGGTTTGTTGGCTCATCTGTGGCTAACTTTATCCTTGAAGCCTTTTTTCCTGTTTTCTACTTCCTATTTCCCTGAGTTTGATCTCTGGGTAACTAGATCTGGGTGGAGGAAACAAAAAGTGTTTTAAGAATCCAAGTGTTTCTGCTTTGCTCTTGGTTCCTATTAACCTTGGGGTGAAACTACTGATTACTAAGGGAACAATTATAAACCTTAACTGGACGTGTAGAAGTTCAGAGCTACAACACATTGCTCCACAAAATCTGCGAAATCAGGACGAAGTGCTAGTTAGGCAGACACCTAGGAGCTCGTGAGCACTATTCCCATGAAGGGGTGGCAGGGAGAGGCTTGGGCAGAGGGAGTAGACCTAAGAGCAGAGTCTGTATAAGGCAGCGGCGAGCATGGTGTACTCATCACAGAAGCTGCAGCAGAGTGTGGCTGGAAGCTGTTGGCGTTAGGAAGAGTGACGCCAGCAGAAGCCCTCGGAGTCAGGCAGAGGCCTGGATCTACAGGTGCTTCAAAGCAACTTAAGGTCAGCTGGAATATAGTCTAATGTAATGAGAAGCTCTTCAAAATTTTTATTGAACTGATAGGAGAAAAAGGACTCAAGTCAATTGGAGCATGATCAGCAAAGCAAGGCAGACGATTCTTGCCCTGTATTTTCATACAAAAGAAATGCTGCAATCTATATTAATGTTCTGGTCCCTTTAACACTTGAAGTTTGTGCTCACACATAGTGCACATAAATCCCAGCTATCCTGAAGCCATCTGTGTCTCTTCAGCACTCACCGATAATTTGTGGCATTCACAGGTGAGAGTTCCCTCCCATTAAAAAAAGGACAATGCCATGAATAACGGAAACCAAGTCATTTAGATAAAATAAGGATGTGCTTACATTTTATGTGCAAAATGTGAAATTCAAGTAATACTCTATATGTTTACTTAGGGTCACTCCAAATACATTTTTAAAGATGGAAATTTTCTATTTATATAAGTGTTTTTCCATCAAAATATGTAATGAACTAGGCTGCGGTTACTTCAGAACATCAGCACGAACAACATAATTAATGTAGAAAAATGTATCAAAAGCAATCATAATAAAAACAGGGTTAAATAGTGGAAGCTCATAATGCAAGGCGGATTGCAAGGGCTTAACACTCACATTCCGAATTTTCGAGGCCACGCTACTGTTGAACATGACTGCTACTTACCGTATCCTAAAACTTAGGTCAAAATTTGATAAAATCCACCCATGTGTGCAGTTTCAATAAAAATGAACATTAATGCTCCGAGCACCTGTTCTCAGATATTACCCAGGACCTAGCACAAGCTAGGTTAAATTTGGGAAGGAACTCCGACTGTAACTAGTCTGTAAATCCTCACAGTGATTCAGTGTTTTTTAAGGAAGTTTTGTTAATACAGGGCTCTGCGAAGAACTTTGCTAGGTGTTCTAAAAGCACCAAAGATACAGAAAACATTGTTCTCATGCTCCAGGGGCTTAGTATACACTTGAATACCCTGGACGGGAAAGTCCTGCAACTGTATCCCATCAAAACTCTGATAAGGAAAATTCTAAATTAATGACCCAAGTCATATCAATATTAGAACCTCGCGTCTACCTAGCACTTTATCACCCTTTCATTTAGCAATCGCTTTCTGAACATTGGCGGCTTTTCAGTTTATTACTTCATCTCTCTATAGGGACTAAAGTTTAGTGTTATATGCCCAGAATTAGATTAAATTTTTTTTAACTTACCTCTGGAATCCGTTTTACTTCCCTTCTGGAGTGAAATAGGAGCAGTGGTTGCCTTCTGTTTAGAGCAGCTACTTCTTCTTCCAGGTTTTGTTTCTAATGCTACAGACTCCTGCTCAAGTGCAGGCAGGTGATACAGCCTGGACCCAGCACTGTAATCATCCTTGTGTGTGCTCTGAGCGGCTGAGAAACGGATGTGCTACCAAACGTGAAAAATAATAGCTCTTCTCAGGCTAGTTCCTCTCAAGAGAAGGCAGGGAAGGCTTGCAGTTCCCTGGTCATATCGTTGCAAGATGTGACGCTGAAGTCACCTATGCCGATGGGCTAAAACTGATGGGAAGAAATGGTGGAGAGGGAGAAGCTACTGTGTAGTGAGAAACAAAGAGATGGAGATGAGAAGGGAGGGCTGCGAACGGAGCAAAGAGCAAGGCAACAGAGTGTGCTGTCCAGCCATTTAAAGAATTTCTGGGATTAGCTCTTTCTCTCCTCCCTGCAGTTTGCTTATGAAATTAACAGACTGCAGTTTTGCTTAAATTTGAATTGGACATCCTGGCTCAAGTGTGGCTGGGTCTCAGCGTGTCAAGCAAGCACCCCTCTGAGGCCCTCACTGGATCTGAAACCCGACTAGAGGCTGACCAGCTGGCTAAACTTGAGGAAGATACTTAGTTTCTGGGAACCTCAGTTTTCTCATCTGCAAACTGGATTTGAAATGTTTATGTACTAAGTTATCGAAATAATTGACATAATGCACACTATATATTGGATAAAGTGCCGAGTAATTTAAAATAGAAGAAGAAAGAATTGAAGAAATGCTCTCTTTCCTTCTTTACAAGTTCTGGTGTTTTTTTCTGTGTCCCTTGTAACTTTCCGTTGTCCTTTCCAGTCAGCACTCTCAAGAAACGTCTGTGAGCTGGAGCGAGCAGAATGACTTTGGGAGTCTGTGTTCTGGTGGTTTACTGTGCAGTTTGCCGTAACTCAAGCCACAGGCAG
The DNA here is from genome assembly GCA_004026905.1 of Hystrix cristata. NCBI lineage: Eukaryota > Metazoa > Chordata > Mammalia > Rodentia > Hystricidae > Hystrix > Hystrix cristata. The sequence goes on from PVJO010012440.1 coordinate 28,337, forward strand.
CAGCAGCCAGCTCTACACATGAAACCACACCGTGTTCCCTCCACTACATCTTTCCTGTTTGTTGCTGCTCTCTGATTGTTCGTGGAAATTTTACAGGAAACTCAACCAGGAAAGCAAATTGAGCGTAAAAAAATATTTCTGACAATAGAATTAACCACCAGAGAACATAAAGTTGAGAAAGTCTTGGAGAAAATAGTAACAACATAAGAAGAAAGGAGTGAAAGCCTGTTTCAAAAATAAAAGGCTGGAAATGTAGTTCAGTGTTGCACAGAGGCCTTGGGTTCAATCCCCAGGACTGGGAAAAAAAAAGAAAGACTTAGTTGTTGAAACTAATTTGTAGCTGGTAGTTTTCCACTTCTAGCCTGTATCATTTTTATGTTGTCGCCAAACTGCCTGCCCAGCATGCTATACTAAAGATGGTTTCTCTTAAACACGAGCAAAGGGGACTGCCATCATCTCAAGTACAAACGTAGTGAATGTGGACAAAACACAAGATGTATTATCCTTTCATATAAGAGAGAACTTCGAAGTTTGTTTTCTCTTGGATCTGTTGGTCCACTTAATGTTCGACTAGTTCTTCCTTTAGTTTGTCCTGTTCTTGGTTTCATTTCTGTGATTCTTTTATTTCTAGTGATGTTTGTGATAGTTAACTATGATAAACTTAACCAATTGTGATGTTTTATTTTCTAGAGTATCTGAATGATATATGAGTGACCACCCAATTTTAGCATTATTTAATCTGGGCACAAGATCTATGGTGAAATTGCATCAAAACATAGGGAAATTGCATTACTGTCCATTTTGAAAGTATGAAACACTATTGAAAATATTCAAACTGGAATGGCAGTTTTCTTCAGATTTCAACTAATTGGTTCATATCAATTTCTCGTTAGATGTTTAAACGATAGTTAGCTTTATTTGTGTCTACTCCATGGTGGAAATATTAAACCATGATAGCTTTTGCTATCAAAGCTCAACCCCCTCAACTTGTAGAGCAGAATAGTCACTCTGAGGTGGGCAAATTTGGTGCTGAATCTGAGTTTAGAAGTAATGTCAGAAAATGTTAAGTGTGTCCTTTTAAAGAAAATGTGTTTCTAAGTTGTCCTATTGCCATGGTGATTCAAGTGAATTATAAATATTTAACTATAATCTTAAATTACTAAGTTGAGATGCATATATCAGGAGTTCAATTTAATGTAAAGTAAATGAGTAGTTACTTGATGGATTCTTAAAAATAATCGATTTAGTCCATTATCCCATAACAAAACAGACCTTCACTTAAATATTTATCTTTTTCCATTCAACAATGGTCCAATAAAGAAATGATAAGAAATAGGTAAAAGTTCCTATTTTTTGTTCTTTAGAAAAGTAAGTTTCCAGGGTCTTTGAATACTGGGTTTTCTTTGTCTTTCTCATCCATGGCAGATTTAAAAAAATCACTCAAAATATTTCACATGTTAAATACATGTTAAATATAGATGTACTTGTTAGCTCTCTTCTCAATAGTTACAATACCTCACAGTTCAAAGTGTATTCTGTAGACCAGTAACATTATCCTGACATGTAATTGCAATTTACTATGCAGCAAAAATGATTCAACAAGAAGATAATATACAAGAAATAAAATGCCTATTTACCTTTATATAGGTAATCGCTTACTTTTAACATTTGTACTTGGGTAAATGCTTATGTATGCAGGGGAGTGTCACAGTACAACATACTGCTAGCTCAGGCACAAAGCATTAAAAGTATTTTGCAAAAAAAAAAGTATGGAAAGAATGGAAAAGTATGGAGCTAAAATTGTATACATGTTTTTTCACTCAACTCATGTTCATCTTTAGAAGTAAATGTTATTAGGAAATTGGGTAGATGTGGAAACTGAGCCTGGGTAAAGTTAAGTGCCTTGCTGGGTGCAGCGATGGACACCTGTGATCCCAGCATCCAGACACTGAGGCAGGAGGCTTGCAGTAAGTTCAAGGCCAGCTTGAACCACTTAGTGAGGCCCTGTCACAAAAATTCAAAACAAAACAACAACAACCATAAAACATAAAAAAGAAAAAAAAGAGAAGTTAACTGTGTGCCCAACTATATATGGCCATTAATGGAAAGAAGTGACAGTGTATCTTAATTCAGAGACCAGACGCTCCACTAGACTCTATTTTTGCCCCAGTAACACAAGAGCAGAAGAGTAGAAGTAAATCTGCATTACCGATAAATCTTATGAAAAGAGATTTTGCTAATTCAAAAACTGCTTGGGAGAAAAAGTTTTCAGGGTAAGAATGAAATCTGAAATAACACTTAGGATAAATTTCTTAGCTGAAGGGCTGAATTCTACCTTTATTGCCCTTTGCATCTGTTTTAATGCTATAATTTTATAAACTAAATTCCACATAAGTTTAAGGAGCATCACTGCTACCATTTGCCCTGGGAAGCTATAAAATTGCAGTTGAATCTTTCAAAGGGGCCAAGTGAAATGCTGCCACATGGAAGATGCAACATGCCGCGGAGATGGGAAAGTTCTGTTCTAATTTCACCCTTTCTGAGGTGTGCAGTCGCTTCCCATATTCAGCTATTTTTGTTAAATCATTGATGTCCTATTGTGATACAAACACCTGTGAAAAGAATTTATTCATGCTGGCAATTAGAATGGGAGCGGGCAGGGAGAATTCTTAAAAGCAAAGAACCCATTTAGGCTCTCCCCCTTCCTCTCCTCTTTCTTTTCTCTCTCTCTCTCTCTCTCTCTCTCCCTCCCCCCTTCTTCTCCTTTTCTCTCTCCCTCTCCACCCCCTTCATTTGCCAAATCCCCAACACACACTATCACATGTTCCTATCAACAACTTTTAACAAGTTTAGCTGTGCAATTCTCTGATACATCACAATAATTTCGTTGGAATCCACTTTTCAACTTTTTATTGAATGGGAATAATTTTTCCTTTTATGAACCTGCAACTAGAAAGTTATGGACCTATCCCAAAGCAACATTTCCTCTTGCTTGCAAACTGAAATGCCCTGTCTGTTTACTTAATTTTGTTAACAGTAATCATCATCATTCCGATTTTTTAGAATGTGGCATTTTATTTATGTATTTTTGAAACAGATTTTCAAAATTGGCATAGTGCTTTAAAAGATTAAACTCTGGAACTATTACTTACTCTTACTTACTCTGGAGAGTAAGATGAAACAGCTAGCAAATAGGCTGAGATACAGTGCATCCACTGCCATCTCCTCTAACATCATTATAACATGAGATATTGATGAAACAGGTGTATCAGCTAAAAGAATGATGTATTATTAGTCTATTTATGCTGCTGTAACAAAATACCCAAGCCTGGAGAATTTATAAGCAACTGAAGCACACTATTCACAGTTCTGAAGGCTGAGAAGGTGTAGGCAGGATGGGCGTGTGGCAAGGACTGCTCTCTGCTGCGAAGATGATGGCACTGTGGGCACTGTGGGCCATCCTGTGGACGGGAGAGCGCTGTGTCCCCACGTGGCAAAAGGCGGGAGTGCATAGTGGGGTGAGTTCGGTGTGAGGCCTCCTTTGTGAGACATTGCTACCATCTAAGGGATTTGAGCCATCACGAGCGAATGAATGTCCTCCTAAAAGTGCCACCTCTTAATGATAACATTGTTGAGTTTTAACATGAATTTTACAGGCGACACATTCAAACGATAGCGTGTACAAATAAGTTTCAGAAGAATTTTCCAATATTGACTTTTCAAATAGCTAACGTAGTTGTAAGGCTTTGTAAGGTTCTACAGAAAACTGCAAACTGGCACCCAGTACTGCTCAAGACTCAACTGGTGTCATGGTGAGCATGCTGTCTTAGCCACTTTCTCGTGTCTAGGACAAAACGTCCAAAGGTCACATCTTCAAGGAAGAGGCTTGTCTTGGCTCCCATTTGAGAAGGTTCAGTTCTTGCAAGGTCTGCGGCGGCAGAAGGGCCTGATGTAGAGGAACGCTGCTTGCGCCTGGAGAGTGAAGGGAGGAGCCAGCGAGGGAGCCGGCGAGGCTCCTCTAACCAGACCCGCTCCTGACAGCAGCGAGCTGCAGCCGCCCTAACCCAGTCATTCCCCCAGAGCCCCATCTCCGAGCACTCGGGGACGCCCGCGGGGGACATCCGGCTGTGAACCACTGCGCTGCCGGTGACCGAGGGGATTACCTCACAGGGGCCACGGTTTTTGGAAGTGCGGTGTCCGATACCCTCAATAGCTGAGCCAAGATACCCACCCGATAGCTGAGCCAAGGTACCCACCCCATAGCTGAGCAGGATAAATCATTTTTAAACTTTTTATTTTAGCGGTATATTTTAGATATACATGATGACAGGGAATTTGTACCTATACTTGATAAATCTTGCTGCTGCCGCTTTTCTAATTCTGCTCCCCTCCCTTCAACCCCTGTTCCCCTCCTTATTTATAAAAGCTTAGTTTCCATTTTTTCCCTTCTATTCTCTTTTTTTCCCCTTGTCCTTCCCTTCCTTTCCCCCTCCTCCCTCCCCTATTCCCTCTCCCATTTGAACAATTTCTTCCCTTTTCCCAGTATAACACATTTTGGTCCTTACACTTTGTTTCTCACACCAGAGAAACAATGCAATATTTAAACATGTGCGTCTGATTTATTTCCCTTAGGAGTATGGTCTCAAGGTGCATCCATTTGCCTGGAAATTCCTCAAGTTTATCCTTCTTTATGGCAGAGTAGTACTCCACTGTATAAAAAAAGCCACATCTTCATCTAGTCTTTGGTTAGTGGGCATTTGGGCTGTTTCCAAGATTTAGCTACCACAAACTGTGCCACTATAAATATGGATGTGCATATATCGCTGCGGTAAGATGCTTTTAATTCTTTGGGGAAGATACCAAGCAGAGGAATAGCTGGGTCAAATGGAACCTCTAGTCCCAGTTTTCTGAGGAATCTCCACACTGATGTCCACTGTGGTTGCACCAGCCTACACTCCCACCAACAGTGGAGAAGGTGAACAGGATAAATCAACACAGTAAACTTACCTTTGAGTCACCACTCTTTCAGGTGTTGCTCATGGACCAAAAATTAGTGAAGCAGCATCCACAGGCCTCATGGGATGCTGAAGGAGTTGGAAGGATTTGGAGCCTCTTTCGTGGAGCACAGTGTGTGCCGTCTGGAGCAGGACTGTGAAGCTGTGATCTGGTTGGGGCCACTGAACACATCAATATCTCCTCAGTTCCTGCTGCATTCTGGCGCTCTGACTGGGCCTGAGCGGGAATGGAGAGCGAGACAGAGACAAGGTTTCAAGAAGCTACACTGTAACCGGGGTAAGAGGAGGAGCCTTGCACGGAGGATTGCCAGTCACCAGTCGGATGTTGCTCCCATAATCCTGAGCAGCAAACCATCCCAATCAGTGACTCACAACAAGCTAAGAAGTAGGTACAGGGGTGACAGGAGCTTGTCCTCTGGGGTTTCTCAGCCCTCTGCACCTTGATACCTCCTTAAGGACACTTTTCAGACATGTTCTTCTAATTGCTTTCTCAAAATGAAATCTCAATACTGCAGATAAATTGTGTACATATTTATGCACTATGTGTATATTGGTGCTTTCTGCGAATAAGAATATTTTTGCCCTCCATGAGTCAATTTGCACCCTCTGGGGACCACACTGTCCCATTCATAAAGTGTGATATAATCCACCTTGAAGGGCTCTGAGGAGCTTCTAGAGATTGTAATACTTCCATCGCATCTTGGAAGTGGCAGGCATTTCTCAAAGCAGCAAGAAGTGCATTCGACACAGTAGGAACCGCAGTATTAGTAAGAGGTGAAAGAACCCTCCGTACCTGGAAACCATCAGAGCGGTTGGACCGTCAGGCTGCAGGCAGGGTGTGGGCTGAGAGGCAGGCGTACTGTGAATCAGAGCTCCGGGAGCGCATTGCCTAAAAATCAACATTTCACTGCTTCTTCTTAACATTTCTGGCCTGCTTACACTCTAGTCATGGAAACAGCTTTGCCTTTGACTATAACAGCCTCTCACTTTAGCCTTTAAAATGCTCCCACGATCAAAGAGGAAGGCTCCTTGAAGCAATAAGGTCAGCAACTGGGGTTTAAAAACTGCTAGTCTCCTTCTGAATGGGTCAGTTGGGAAATTAAGGGAAATGAATCATTGAAAACAGCTGTGTGGGTTGAACATGCTTTGGCACTGGGCCATTGTTTGCCAGTAAATGTAGCAGCAGAAATCAACCTGTACTGAGTGTTCCTCATACATATGTCTCAAATCATGGTGAGTTTCTTATAGGCTGATTTAAAAATTCTCTGAAAATTTTACTCTGAACAAGAAAGCCTTACACTTAGGCTACAGAGAGAGACATTTAGGTGGCCTGTCAGTTTGCGGTATTTGTGTCAACTCTTCTGTTTTCCACCTTCGCAGCTTTGGCAAGTGAGATGATGATGCTGTGAAGTAAAGCACACATTCTCTTTGCCAAAGTTCTGATATGTTTGTATTTTCTAAACCAAAGATTTGGTCACTGCGATAGAATGAACATAAGCCTTTCCAGGGAAGGAAATAAGACAGTAAATTTGAAACCAAGACAGTTCCAAAATAACTTGGGTATGAAGTCACCAGAATCTAGGCTAATCTGGGACTTATTAAAAACAATTATATTATAAAACATTGAAATAATTCCCTAACCTATACCTAATTACTTTACTTTAACTACCACTGGGACACTTTTAATTTCAGCAAATAACAAAAAAATCCCTTTGTGAAATATATACAAAGTTAAATCCCAAAGCCTGTCTTTGCATTTGGTTCCTATAACCTAACACAGATTCAATTTGTGACATGCTTAGATTGTCTATATTTTTGAAACATATGGAGTAACAGGAAGCCCAGAACTGCCACATGCAAGCCATCACACGGACATAATGTAATTGTGCTCAGATGGGACATTCATTCTTCTGGGTCTTATTAGGGGTACTCTATTTAATTAATGAATGGCAGATGCTATTGCTGAATTCTTTGTTCCTTAAGTCTTAATTTTCAAGATATGGTACAATCTTTGTGAAAATTATCTGCTAATACGATATTAAACAGAGATAAATCATAAAAATAAAGTTAAACACAGCAAGGCTGGGATTATCCCTGAATCACAGATGAAACCAACTCCCTCGTGATTCGGGATGTGGACGTTTCCGCACATTGGTGCCCAGTTGGGAGGTATCCCACCTTGCAACTCTCCCGTCAGCCCTGCTTGCACACCAGCACTTCGGTCCTCTTCTTCCTCACCAGCATGTCTCCTGACAGCAGGAACCTTCCGGCCAGTCAGGTCAGGTGGATAATTTTGAGTCTTCATTATCTTGCCTTAGACATTGAACGTATAAAGATAGTTTAAGGAGAGAATCTCATAATCATTGAGGCTGGAGGAAAAGACTGATCCATGTCCCTTTTATTTACCCCAGAAAAGTTAAACGATGGATAGATTTTTAAAAATAAAGGATAATTTTGCTATCTATTGCATTCTAAAAATTAAGAGGCCTGCTTTGCATTACATCATATAGACTTATTTTAATCTAGAGATGAATTTATGAAGAAATTAATGAGGCGTCAACTTTTAAAACTTTTTAAAAATCATGGGAGAGGCTCTACCTATATTTTCATAGTCATGTTTTTCAAAACTTCTAAAGTAATATGTTTTAACTATAGATGGGAAATATTTTAAAATCCTGACAATTCCTCCACTCTACCGCTCCTCATATCGAGTGTCACTGGAGTAGCCACAGCTATTTTCAGGGAAGGAAGTTGGTAAAGCATTTATATAGCTGCTGACACTGGTATACACATTGATTGACAGTTGTCCCATAGGAATGTCTTCTAGCAATCGTTCTTCCATTTAGGCCTTGAGGTGCAGCCCAGCCACTCCCTCCACCATGGACGGTTTAGGAAGGTCCTGGGCCATCGGCACCCAGCTGAGATGCATCCAGACTCCTGCCTCTCGAAGACAGAGACGGGGAAGATTCATTGTTTAGAGTAGCCACGTTTTTCCAGCAGTTTGTTGTACACCAATATATACTTAATGTATCAGGGAAAGGAAAAGATAATTTAATCAGCTTATTAAATCCTGCCTCTGAGATAGCATGAAAGTAATAAGGTCTTGTTTAATGAAATTTAATTTCCTAATTATGTTTAAAATCCATTTCCTTGTTTCTTTTTATGTTTCAATGTGTGGTTCTGGGGATACTAATGGATTAGCACAATATGCAAGATGGCTGTCATGAGGATTGATAAGTAATTAATAACATTAAATAATTTATAGTTTTGTAAAATTTGTGTGTATATAAGACTAGGTGAAACATGTATAAAATACATAAATGTTCTTTTATTGCAAACTGGACAGATATTGAATGCAAAAACTATGGATAGTTTTATTTTTAAACCTATTTTAAACAATTTATTTATATGTTTAAAAGTTTTTTTTAAATTCAATCTTAAATTTCAATTTAAAATATTAATATTCCTGAGTTATAACTGCATTTTTCTGGATAATTTACAATATATTTTTAAATATTTTAAAATAAAATATCTTTTTAGGATATGGAAAATAATTTTATTTTTAACTTCCTAAAATTTATTTTATTTTTGGATGAAAATATTAAATTTGTATATTTAGAATTCATTTTATTACATTTTATTTTTGATCCTTCAGATAATTAGAGCAGTTTATTTTAAACATTTCATTATTTACATAAAATTTTTCTTGAGATTAAGAAAAATGTAATAAATTAATGGTCCACTAATACAACATTGATAATTATAGGAATATACATTGATAATTAAATTCAGTAATGTTTTATTATTTTCTGTCTTATAAAAGCTACAACATTACACACAGCTGGGAGTAATGGCACACATCTGTAATCCCAGCATTCAGGAGGCTGAGGCAGGAGGATCCCCTTGAGTTCAAAGTCAGTTTGAACTACATAGCAAGACCCTGTCTCAAAACAACAGCAACAACCCCCCAAAACGTTATACATGATTTTCAAGTTTATTATCATGAAGATATATTTCAAAGTATGAAACTGTAATATATTTTAATTAAGAGTTTATCATTTTGATTTATAATTCTAAAATATTTGTATGTGTGTACACGGGCCCCATTGGTAGTCTTATTCCAAGCCCTGCTGATACCAGAGGTATCTTTTTTCAAAATTTCAACATCACCCACACTCTGCTACATTGTCTTCTTCTCTGCAAATTTACTTTTCTTTAAAGCCCTTATGAATATTTCAAGTTATATATTTTAATTGTATTTATTGTCTTTTTTGGTACTAAAATACAAGCTTTATGAGAGTGGAGATTTTTGTTCATCATCCCTAAAACATAGTATGACACATACTTACTGCCGAATAACTTCATTTTTTCATTTATCCTTTAACCAAATATATTGTTTACTGAACACCTTCTGTGTTCCTGACACTGTTGAATGCTATTATTTATAAAGATAGAAAAAGGAAATGAGGAGGTCTAATATATTTTTAATTAGAAAATGGAATTAATGAGGTGATCTCATCTGAGATCTATGCAGATTTGTAAAGGGGAGCTGAAGAATACAAGCCATGCAGCAGCCGCTCCCACCACCTACCAGGGATTCCATTTAGCCGCTGTTAACAACCCCACGAAGACACATTATTTCTTAGTCACCCATTGTGGAATACAAGAAGTGAGTCACAAATTCCTTAATTCCTCTTGGCAGCAAGTTGTCTCTGGGTGTACATATTTGTTGCCTCAGGAGTCATCCCAGAGTAAAGACGGATGTGAGCCAGCATCAGACTGAGTTTCACTGTGTCAGACTGCAAAGGCTTCTGTGTTTTTACATTCTTTTTCGCCTACAAAGAGAATTCACCCCCTCCTGCAGACATCAAAGGCTATGTACAATTAAGCAAGGTCCTACAAGGCCATTCATGTGCTTTTGTACAGTGGTAAAAAACTGAGTTTGATTCTGAAGCCAAGTACAGTGTTATCATCATTGACTCTTTTTCGAGCAGTACAAATGGTGTTTCTTTTGAAAACAACATACTTGAAATACACACCTGCTCTGTCACTATTAATAAAGTGACTTGGGGAAAGTTATTACGGGTTATGTATGCAAAATGGCTCGCTCCACAAAGGTAATGTTCAGGAGGTTCCAAAGTGAAATAGCATGTTTATAAATGTTAGTCTGTGATATATGTTATGAAATGTTGCCTGTGAAAATCTATGCTAAGAAAATGTTAATCTATGATAGCATATTTATAAATGTTAATCTATAATTCAATATATTTACAATTTATATTTAACGTATACATTATATAAGTTTCACTTTTTAGGATTGCCATTCAGGAAAAAAGAGAGGAGATAGAAAGGAAATAGTTTCTGCCTAAAATATAAGAATGATTATTTAATCCATACGGATTAATAATAAATGAAATAGATGAGAGAAAAAGCCAGTCTAATCCGGAGTTTAATTGGCCATTCAGTTTAGTCAAATATCAGTTGACTGCATGTGTAGAGACATAGAAGACCATCTGTTAGGAGGTCTGCTAGGTTCTCTGCTTGCCAGGACTGCCTGGCAACAGTATTTGCCTGAGGACAGGAAAATATATGCAAAGGAAGGCTGTAAGAGCCTCACGTGTAAGAGTTTTCAAGTCAGCTTCTCACAGCAAGAAATAAAATAATACCTGTGATGAAGAATTTGCTGAATAAAATATGATGATACGATCGATCTTATTTGCAAAGGAAAAAAGCATGTTATAGGAACACATACAAATATATCTCCCCCAACACCACACTCTTACACAGATTCACTAGAATCTTTATAGATGTTACCTTTGGGTAGCAAGATTATGAATGATTTTTGTTTTATTCCTTACGTACATGTTCATTTTAAAATTCTTGTACGGTGGATATCATTATTTGTGAACTGTTTAAAGGATCAGTAATTAACCGCTAAAATGGTCAGTTGTTAATAAAGCTCATGAAATCTTTTGGGTTTTCTAGACCAAAAACTCACATGCTAAGAGAGTTATTGGAGCCAGTTATTGGAGCCCTTTGACTCTGGCCGTATAATTACCATCGATGCTTTGCTGAACCACCCTAAACATTCACATGTGCCTCATTCCTTGACTCAGTCATTGAATATCTATTAAATGACAAGCATGTATTTTCTATCATTTTATTTATGGAGTTATTATCTATCATTGACATAATAGTGATTTTATTTTATTATGTATTAAACATCAAGCATTTATTAAACATAAACCTGACTCTGTACTAGGCAATAAGCTTAGGAGAGATGAAATGTAGACAGATATAGATACAGACATAGATGCAGAGAGAATGGTACAGACCATTTTCCTTGAGGAGTTAAAAAGATCTTACCCTCACTTTAAAGATGACTAAACTACAGAACAGAAATTGACATGACTTGCTGCAAAGTTGCTGAGTATTGACTAGATCGGAGCACTTCTAATTTCTCTGAAGTCTATGCTGAACATTTCATATATCCCTCACTTAAAATGGACACCGTCAAAGTACAACTCAAACAGGCAATTTTTCTTTGTAGAGAATGGGAACAAATTAGGAAAATAAGAAAAGAACTATCATCCAAGAATTCACCAAGAATTCATCCAAGAATTCAAGAATAAGCTACCTGCAGTTAAAAATGTGACTGACAAACTCACCAGAAAATGTGCCAGAATACCTACAAATGGTGTGCTTTTGTAGAAAGGAGATGCATAATCAATTAATTAACATGGACTATACAATAAAATGTGCACTAATTCATCCTGTCCCTATTGGTGTAAGACTAAGTGTTTATTGCAGATATCCACTTAATTTCAAAAACCTAATGAATTATTAATAGCTCAATGAGTAATGATACCTAATGCCTATACATAGTGAAGTTTCATATCTAACTTACTGAATATCTCACCACAATATTCAGCTTTTTACCATAAAAGGAAAAAAGTATATATTGCCTGGAAAAAACAATATTTTTATCATAATTGGCATCTAAATTTCCCTATATACTTCTCATGTCAACACGACCATGATGTCTTCATTCTTTAGAAGAAGCAATTTGTTTTGCAAAACAGAAACAATGACAGCTTCAACACTGAGAATAGACCCTTGCCATCTAGTCCCTCCTCTGCGCACCTAGCGTTTGCTTGGGCCTGCTGGCTGACAAATGGAACTGCTTCACATCACATAACAAAGCCGATGCTGGATTCATGGGAATGCAAGAAAACAGGCAAAAATACAACCCCGACTTTATGGGAGTGTATGAAATAAATCTTTATTTTTTAAAAATGTCATCAGTATATGGTATATGTGTTTAAAAGAAGTTTCTTCAGGGTAAATAAGTTTTTTTTCCGTGATATTTTACGATGTCTGGTAAGCAGCACGCTCTTACACACATAGGGGCCAGACTGCAGCTGAAGGGTACAGCTTTACAGCGCAGGCACGGCTGGCTTCCTCTGGCTACCTTATTCTCCCCTCTGCGGATGTGTAGAGACCTCTGAGCAACACTGCTGGTAGGTAGTTCCTGGGGTGAAGGTTATATTCTCAGGACCACTATACAGTCTACCCAGTCCTTGAACCTCATCCACATCCATTTGACCTCAATCACAGCTCATTTCTTTTCTTTCTGTCTCAAAAAAAGTGCACATTAAACTATTAAAATAATGGGCCTCCCTGAACTGAAGAAGAATATAATTTAGAACACAAGAATGAGGATCTGCTTTTCACCAAGAAAAAGAACTTCTCAAGGAGTAAGTAGGAATCACTTTTTCACGGTGGCATTTTACTGGCTACATACACTCCTCGCCTCTCTTCATCTCTTTGGCTCAGGCAAAAGTCACCAGCTCCTCTCCACCCTGCTGCTCAATCCTGCCTTTCTGTATTGCTCCCAAATTCATTTTCATCTGTTCTTATGTGTAACAGCTTAATCCCCAACGCACCTATACCCAGCCCGGAGTTTCCCGTTTCACTCAGGCCTTCTGAGTTAAGGGTATGGAATACAGAGCTGAATGCTGTCAGGGTGTGTATGAGGTGAAAAGGGAGCGTGCCACAGCCTGAGATCTGAAAGTGCGTAGGCTGATGTCATGCACTCATCATACCACACGCCATCAGCACTCCATTCACATCCTTTGGACTGCAGTGAGCTCACGTGGACATTACTGTCTGTCAGCGTCTGTGTGTGTGAGCGTTTATTTCCCTAAATCACAGGGAATTTTGCAGTCCAGAAGCATGAGTAGCAGGCCACAAATGCCAGGTAAATAACAATCGCGAGAGCCAGTGCTCCATCAGTGAGTCCCTGTGGTAGGCATACACCTACCCCATGGCACGGTTTGGGTTTGGATGTCCTGTGTTAAAGGCTTGGTCTGCGGCTTGGGATTATTGGGAGGCAGTAAAGCCTTTAAGAGGTGGGGCCTAGTGGAAGGTTTTATGTCACTAGGGCTGTGCCCTGGAAGGGGATAATGGGATCCCTGCTCTTCCCCTTCTTCCCTCTTGTTTTTGCTTTCTTTCTGGATGAAGTGAGCAGCTTCGCCCGCCAGATATGACTGTGATAATGTATTGTGTTACCACAACCCCAAACACAAGGAGACCAACTGACCATGGATTGAAATCGCCAAAACTGTCAGCCAAAATAAACTTTTCCTTTTTAAAACTGATTATCTTGGGCGTCTTGCTATAGTAACAGCTGACTAACACGTCTCACTCCCTCACCTCTCAAATAGGATAATTTCCAGAGATAGTATTCAAAAGAGAGAATTAGATAGGGAAAAGGGGGATAAAGAAGAAGGTTAAAAGAAAAGTAAGATGAAAGGGGAAAAATGGAAAAGTGTAGCTACACTTGTTGCAAATAGGGAGGGGTGGGTGAATGGAAGGGAGGGGAGGGGAAGGGGGGAAGAGGGGGGAAAACCAAGATACATCATGTACAGGTACAAAATAACCATGTTGATTATGATCATTATGTATACAATGTACCATTACATGTTCTTGGTAAAAATAATAAAAAAATTTAAATATTTCCTGTGTACTCATCTTTAGTTATCCAAATGATAGCTGGCTCAACAACTACGCTGAATACATGACTCTCTCTTCTCTCTCACATTTTACTGATTTGCTAATGTCCTGTGCAACTTCCAGATAACATGTCTCAGGCCTGCTTGGGAGGAACCCACCTACGGCGCCCACCACCTGACTTGGAAATTTTTGGTTTATATTTACAATATTCTTTTGGAAACAGGTAAACGTTATCATTAAGGTTCTTTGTTGATGACTTTGACTGCTAAGAGTGGTCTGTCATTAGTCTTCGTAGGAGCCATGTGCAACAGCAAGCAGTCATGTTATGAAAAAGTGAAGTAGAAATTAGCTGATGTCATTTCTGGTACACTGTCTGTACTCAGCATTTGGGCTGGCCTATGGACATTGTCACAAAACTTCAGTGTTCAGAACATACTCATTTGGAGTTATTTATTTCAGTGTCTATTAATTTACAACTTTGGCAAGTGATTTCTATTTTTAGTGGTAGGTGTCCCTTGTTGAAATTTTAAAATGTAGACATAGCCAGATTGTACAGGGTATTATCATTAACTTGTAACCAAGATTTGATCTCATATTTTATTTCTCCCTTTGATTGGGAAAAAAATCCTACACTTTTTATTATTTCCCTTCAAGAATGTCAGACATTTGGTTGAGACTTCAAAAACTATTAATCAAACAGCAGAATTTTTTAGAAACAATGATGTCTTAAAATGGAGACTATTTTACACTTTAGCAGTATGTTTTTGGTATAAAATTTCATTTGAAATGCAAAGAATTACAAAGATAAAAGTATCAACCATAATCCAAATACTTAAATATAAATATTATTAGTATTTCAAAATATATTTCCAAACATCTCATCTGTGTTTACACATATGTATTGACATAAATAAAATCATATAATATATATTGTTTTATAAACCAGTATAGTTACATTATAGTGCTCCACAAATATTGAAAATGATAATATTTTCTGCCACTAGAGTTCATGCTACACAAAGGATGGGTAGGAGGTCAGTGCATAACACTAGCAGAATGTACTTCCTGTTTGGAAGTTGCATCTTCTGCCAACAGCATGCCAGCTTTGTATTCATAACTTGTAGTTGCTACCTTTGTGGAAAAGAAAAATATCCAAGGAGGAATATGCAAATATTATGTTAATTTGTATATTGCCTTATCTCTGTAATGTTTCTATTCTAATGAGCAGAGCAGGATTGTAAAGAGGTAAAACAAATTTGTTCTGAACAAGTCTTATCTCGGCAAAAAGACTCAGGCAGTTTTGCGGTACAGAAGGACCTAGAGAAATTAGGGAACATGAAACAGAACAAAAGACAAAGGTGCGACCATTCTTCCCCTTTGCAAACCTAAATTGTCTAAACTCACTAATCATCAGTTTCATCCACTGTAACAGGAGCAGGGAGTTTTTTTCCTGTGAGCCTTTATCATACCAGGACTTTGTAAGTTGGCTAATCTTTGAGTTCCAGCACACTGTTAGAGACTCATGGTTTGTCTTTGCCCAGTTCTCTTTTTCTTGAGTACTGATCTCTTTCTTTTGGAGAGCTATACTTTCCTCATTGTCCACCAGGCAGCTTGATTGGGACCAGTTCCCACATTGGGCTCCAGAGCTGGGAACGTATCCCAGGCCTGCCCAATCAGAATACCAGTGGCTTTGAACTTAGTGATTTGCTTGGTGGGGTGACCTATGACCCAATTCTCCACTGAGAGCCCTACCTGCTTGGAAGAATTTTTCTCTTCATTCAGTTTACAGATCTGGAAGAAGGTGAGTCTGAAACTGCCCATGGCTGTCTTTTCCATGGCTTGGGGATGGTATGTAGAGAATAAAGTAAGCACTAAGGTAAACACACAGGAAATCAGAGTGGCAGATTGAGACTTCTTAGGCTTCATTCATTTTGGAAGGTGGTCTAGGGATTGTGAAAGTATAGAGAGGAAAGTATAGAGAGGGAGGTCCCCTCCCTTCAACCCCTCCTCCCTCCTTATTTACAAAATTTCAGGAAAGCGGCACCCAGGCCATGAAGTTTCCAGCTTCAGCTGGAATTCCTAAATTTCCAACCCGTCATGGAAGCAGGGATTCTCCACTATAGGACTGGATAATGAGCAGGTCAGTGCCTTGGAGAACTGGTGATGAGGAGCCTCTCTTCTCTCTCCCGGGCAACACATGCCCTTCTGGGTTGTTTGTAGTATGAGTCTGAGACAAGAAGAGGGGTCTAAAATGACTGCACTTAAATTTACTACCAAACCAATCCTATAAAGTGTTAATGTTAGAGTTAAATTTATCTTTAAAGACTATAAAGATACCGACGTGTACTATTTCTTGTGTATGTGAATTATTTCAATGAGAACTGTGCCAAACTGCACAACGTCTTCTTTCTTTTTCCTATTCTGCTTTGTAGACTCTACACTGCCTAGAGGCCCCCTCAAAAAAGCAAGTGTCACTGACGTTTAAAAAACGGAACGAGAAGAGCTTTGCTGTCACTATGAGCAAAGTACTAAGAAGCTAGAGTGATGGGAGTTCATTTCTGGT
Source organism: Hystrix cristata (assembly GCA_004026905.1). Lineage (NCBI taxonomy): Eukaryota > Metazoa > Chordata > Mammalia > Rodentia > Hystricidae > Hystrix > Hystrix cristata. Next base: position 44,930 of record PVJO010012440.1, read on the forward strand.
AGGAGAGAAAGGTGGTGCCTGATCTTTGTCTTAGAGCATCAGAAGGACTCGGCTCAAGCCAGGAAGGTAGAAAACACTGTGCAAGAAGGATTGCGGCACTGAAGTCTCAGGACGTCCCACAGAACAGAAATGTCCTGGAGAGAGTTTGGGAAGGAGTCACAGGAAATAGGTCTGATCTCAGAGTTCTTAAAAGTTGGGCTAAGATTATCCAATAGGTAACTGGGGTCCATAGAATTTTCCCAAGGAGAAAAAAATGCATGAAAAATCCTTGATTATAAAGCAAGCCCGATTGTACCATTTAGGGTAGCTATTCCTGAAGAGTAATCCTGGATCAGCTGCATCAGCACGCCTGAGAACTTGTCTGAAATGCAAATTCCCAGGCCACACTTGGACCTACTAAGTCAGAGCCCCAGAAGCCTGTGTCTTTAATAAGCCTCCAGGTGGTGATGACGTTCACTCCAGACCCCAGGGAGGTGAGAAAGGGAAAGTAGCTTTCCTGTAAGTTGCTGAGGAAACTTGAATGTATTGCCTTCAGATGTTTCAAGTCCAGAGCTGTTCAGCCGGCAGTGTGCTAGCAGGTTGTCCAGCCCATAAACGGAGAAAGTATAATTCATTCCTTCATGTGAGGAATATGTTAAAGTGCTGCTTTTCTTCTTCTTTGTTAAATTCTATACAAACTATTCAAAACACACCCCAACCTCTGCTGTTTCCCAGAAAAACAGAGTAGGGGAAAGAAGCAGGAAGCTAAAATTAAACCACAAGCTTCTAGCCCCCAGACTACTCAGATTTCTATTTTTTTTTTAATTTTAATGGTACATTTTAGATACACATAATGATAACATTTGTCATAGGGAATTTGTACCTGTACATGATGTATCTTGTTGCTTGTTTTTTTCCCATTCCCCTCCCCTGCTTTCGACTCCTCCTCCCTCCTTATTTACAAAAGCTTCGTTTCCATTTTTTAAGCTCTAACTATATTACTAATGCTCTGGAGGCTGTGGACACCTTTGAGATAGTTTTCTCATGTGAATACAGAACTCAGAGAGACATGAACTCTGGATTAGGGTGGCTTCAAAGCTATTTCTCAGCTCCTTCTCCATTTAATACACATGAGGTGTTGGCAAGAAGTAAGAATAGCATGTACAGGAATGTTGGGCCTTGGGCAGGCAGGCAAGGTTAGAAGGAAACCATTGTTTGAATCCTACCAACATTTAGACTTACTTGGTGCACAGTGAAGTAACTTCTGACTCGGGAGTCTGGAAGTCTTCCTATACTGGGGGCTGGGCCGTCACGTGCTGCAGGAGCAGGGCTAAACCAGAACCTCTATTCCCATAGTGAGAATTAGCCAACACTACAGCCTCAATAAAAACACAATCCCCGTGATCACGGGTTTTCCAACATACTGGCTCGTGCTCATTTTGATTCATAGACTTACTGTGAACGCAGACAGACCCTCCCGGTATTTGGAAGAAACCCTATAGGCCATGAAGAGCTCCCATCAGTTTCTTCATTGACAGCTGTCACTGTGATCTCTTGAACCTTTTACAGAGCTGTGGCATGTGTTCTTTTTTTTTTTTTTTTTTTTTTTTTTTGGTGCTGGGGATTGAACTCAGGGCCTTGCATTTGCTAGGCAGGTGCTCTACCACTGAGAGCTAAATCACCAACCCTGGACATGTTCTTTCATGGGCACCAAAGAAACTGTAAAGCAGCTTTGAATGTTTCAGATATGCCTACATTCCTAAGAAGGGCAGGAAAGAATTACCGGAGAACTGGCTTTGAGACTTTTATCAGACCACTCATCTGACCTTGTACTTGGACTCCAGAGAGGCCAAGAATGAGGCTGGAATGGTGAGGATATTTCTTCGGGAGGATTGGAATGAACCTGCTCCGAGTCCCGTCTCTCCCTGTAAAATACACTGTAGTATAAACTACCAGTGTCACTGTGAGCAGGGGCTCTCTGTCAATTAGGTTCTCTATCCAATCCAGGGTTTCAGAACTTTGGCACTAATGACATTTTAGGCTGAATAATTGTGGAGCCTATTTGTGCATTGAAGGATAGTTAGCAGTGGGGCTTAGAGAACTCATAGGAAACTAATTGTTGGCATAGAGTGTTGAAGATCACTTCCCTTTGCCTTCTTGAGTGCCCCCCTGTGTCTCAAGCTTCCCTCTCCCATTTGTTATTACAGACTTACCTGATGTTCAGAACTGTGCTGCAGGCAAGGGGGTTTTAACATCTATAGATTAGACTGGTAGGAATGTGGGAGGGAAAGAAACAGACCTTGGTACCAGGTTATTTCTGGTGGCAGCAAGTGATTTGCTCTAAAGTAAGGACTGAGATGCACATTATAGAATCTTTAAAATGAGATGTTTTTTGAGGACAAAGTTGAAGGTTCTTTCTCGTTTGAAGACCAAGTATAGGAACTTGGGCCCCAGTGAAGAATTTAACTTTCTTGCTGGTGAATTATTTCTCCATGAATTCTGGGGACTGATCTGTTAAATTCAAGGTAAATAATGAATTTTGTCTGTACCTGTAGTCTCGTGGATTACCCTATCTTTTGGCTGTTTTAGATAACCCGTGTTGTGCTGCTGGGGGAATTAAGGAACGGACGTGCTGGTTATTTAAACCATTGTCTCTCAGTTGCCTCCATCTTGGTGATTCTGGAGAGTGGGAGGCACCACAGTTCTGCTTTGCCAGCTCAGTTCTTGTTAGCTCCGACAACAGGGAGACATGGGGGAACAGTCAGAGAGACTGCAAGGCTGCCGGAAAAAGAGGGTTTGCTTCTTACTCTCTGCTGCGTCTCCTCTCTACGCACCTAGGTGGTGACCCACACTAAGCATCATCGGCAGTTTATGTAGCGAGAGTTGGTTCAAAGTTCTAGTGATTTTTCCTTTCTCTTAGAACCAACTTTATGGTGCACCCTGAGATATCTATGCTAACTACGAGGTGCTACCACCTTGGAGACTTGTATTTTGATTCTGCAGGTGCCTCTTCCAGGGTCCCAGCACACTCTATTTAGGGGCCTGAATCCAACTCTCCAAACCTCAAGGTTTTTAAGAATTGGTCTCAGTATCTCGACCTCTCCTCCAGTCCTACAGGTGCTAGCTGCATCCTACAGTCACTGCATCTTTGTTACCTCAGGCTTATTAGGTCTCTGATGCATATCTAACCAGCTCTTTATATTAAATTCTCTTTGTTACAGTTACTAGGATGTTTTCTGTTTGGCTGGAAGGACCCTGGCGGGAACACAGGAAGCCAGGTTTGTGTACAGTGTCTTTCTCATGGGACCAGCACAGTGGCAGCAGTTCGGCTCCAGGCATTCAGTGAGCCCGAGCGTGTCCTGCCTTCTGAGAAGGAGCTCCTGAGGTCAAGAAACGACAGCCAAGTGAACCGAATGGAAGCGCTTCTGAGAAAAGTCTCCTTCTGCGCCAAATCTAAGGGGAGCTATAGGTTAGCGTTTGACTGGATCATCATGAAATGAAGTCCAATCACAGAAAGGCCAAAATGTCAGTGCATCCCATGTAAGAAGAAAGGATATTGTCGTCAGCCTTTTGTTTTGGCTTTATATAAACATATGCGTGTGTATACTGGCATATATTGATTGCAAAATGCTGTTTTTTACTATAGGTCTGGAAAGTTTATAAGGGCACTAGAAGAGGTAGTGGGATTCACGTGAAATCATGAGAATCTGTACTTTTTTTTAATTCCAAGAAAGATGACCTTTGTAAATGGATGTATAGCCATTCTGTCTAAGGGTTCCAAACCTGAGAAGTGGAGGGTGCAGGAAAGCCTAAAGACTATGGAATGGCCTTGCGGCCCTGGGCCCTGCCCGCCTGCTGCTTTTTGTGGAAGCCCATGATAGCTCCAGCCTTGCAGTTCTCTTCCATTATCCTTCTGCATTTAAACTGCCCTGAGTTTAGGTACTATGTATGCTGTGTATTAGGTGCTATGTATTATTGCACTTTACCCAATCTTTTATTACCTGAATTTCTGGATTTAGTTTTTTCTTTCTTTCTAAAACTCTTTCAGTCCCAATGAATCTCTCTTCCTCTCTCCCTCTCTCTCCCTTTCTCTCTCTTCTTTTTCTCTCTCTTCCTCGCTAACTCCCTCTCCCTTCCCTCTTCCCATTCTATCTCTCTTTCATTTCTTCCCCCTCCTCCCTACTCTGTTATGCGACACACACTTTCCTTTTGTTCCGGGCCCAGGTGATAGGTATGTGATATCAGGATGCTGGTGCCCCTCAAAGATTCTGTTTGGTAGCACCCCTCACCTTAGAAGTCTGGGTCTTGTATAAAATATCTTCTTACTAATTGATTCTGTTTGGGTAGGAAAATAAGATCAAAGTTTCAGACCTGATGAAGAATAAAAGTGTCAAGATCACGGTAAAAATTGAGTGAGACATTTTTCTGGAATTTATTTAAAAAAATATACCCAGTGCCGAAAGACAAGTGGAAATTTACCTACTTCTCGGAACCAGATTCCTGCTCTTACACAATTTTTTCCATAAGCTCCTTCCTAGGCCGCCGGCCCTGACTTATAGCATCCAGTTCTGTGGTTGTTCCATCAAGTCTTTGGGGTGCTTCGCTCACTGATTGAAGTTCCATTGTGCACACTTCCTTTTGACACTGTGCTGGACCATATTGCTGAGATTTTTGATATTATTTCATGCTACTCATAGAAAGGGGGACAGTTACCTTCAGTCCAATTAATAAACAGCCCAGAGAACTTCATTCACAAAAGTATACGGAGGCAAAATATGTTATTTGGATGTGAATTCACCTTCTTCTTCCACACTGTACTAACCTTTGGTGAATTTTAAAACTCCAATTCTATGGTGTAACTTGGATGAGAGATACAGAAATTACCCGATGTAATGTTGCAGGCAAGAAAAATAAGGAATCAAGGCATTTAAATGACTTGCCTTATCTCTTTTAGTGGATTATCAGTCAAGCTACTGGGCATTGTACTGATTTCTAACAGATAATTTGTCTTAGAAATAGCAAATATAATCCATTATTAAAAGCACACCGTATGGCATGAGGGTTGCAATTTTACAAGCATTTATTTGGCATTGAACATTTCGTTTGAATGTTTGCATCAGCTGAAAAGCCCCTAATGGAATCTCTGGCTCCAGCTCCAGATGAGCTTACACACATCCACTCCTTGCACCATTCTAATGAAAAGGAACATTGTCACCCTAACAGATGGGAGTGTGCGATGTCATTTCCTTACTCAGGTGGCTGTATGTTCAACTGTGGATACAGTTGTATTTGAACCAAAGATAGGATTTTCAAGAAGTGAGGATGAAATTACAGATCTTCAAGACCATATAGTGTGTTAAAAAGTGGTATGACCTCAGCTTCCCTGTTATTTGACATTCAACTTTGCTCATTACCATAGTAACAGTTGTGAAAGAAGACATTACATTGGTCAGTCTTTACTAGAGCACTCTAAAAGTTAAGAGTCAACTGCAGATCTTGTTAAAAATGAAGATTCTGACTCAGCATGTTTGTGGTGAGGTCTCAGATGCTGCCTTTGTCAGCACAGGTCCAGGTGCTGCCGCTGTTCTTGCTGCTGCATGGACCATAGTTTGTAGAAGGATCTCATAGTTTTGCATATAAAAATGAGTAGTGGAAAGATTATAGACCTTGTGAGGCGGGGGGTTAGGGCATGGTAAGCTTTCTGGACAACAGGATATAACTTATCAATCATGGAAAACTATTAAGTCTCGTCTTTGACACATGCATGTAACAACATCCAATGGACTGGCTCTGAAAAGACATCATAAAAGACAGCAACCATTGACTTCATAGCCACTGCTGTCACCTGTTCGCACAGTGGCCCATCTGACAGGCATAATGTGTCTTCAATTTTATCTCTTTTTATATTTCCCTTCTTCTTCATTTTTCTCATTTCACTTCCTTTACCATAAATAAACATCACTTTTTCATGTGCATTGATGGTCCTGGACAATTCTTTGGATGAGACAGGTAGAGCCTGGACCCACTGGACACCACACCATCTGGCAGCACTTTGGAGGCAGAAGCACAGGTGTGTAAGCATTATTTCCACTAACTAGGTCGGTGGTGGTGAGCCTACAGCATGTGTGCCACCGTGGCCTGTTTGTTACCATTGAAAGCTCTAAAAGGTTCACCATCACTGCACTAGATAAACGATTTTCAGGAAAATCCTTGAAGCTTTTTAAACATTAGTTTTCTCATGAGTAAAAATGAAATAATAATAATAATGATACCTCTTCCAAGCAAATGAGAAAATCCACAAGCAAATGGTTTTAAAATCCAGGCCATATAAATAAATGGCAACTACGGCTACCATCCTTCTACGTACTCAGTTTAAACTCTTAAGGGAAAACGTTTTATGGTTACTCGTCAAGTAAAAGCTCCTCAGCAAAACAGAAGAGTGAATTTTCTATCTATCCTTTATAGTCAAATTTCCAATAGTTTTGAAGGAAATAAAGTGTCCTGAAGAAAGTGGCTAATGGGACGACAGACACAAGAACACATTTGACCATCATGCTTCGTGTTTGCTTTTCAGTTTTAATTCAACCAGTGACATTCGTAGGCTGCACTATAAAGACTGAGCTTGACAGTAGTGACTGCAAACTATTTGTTTTATTAGAGACTTAAGACTTTGGAGGACTTTTCAGGCAACAGTGGGTCTTGAAAGATGCCACTGCAAGCTGTACAAACACACAATGTGTGCAGGCCAACTTCTGTTTGGTTAGTGGACCTCTCACAGCTGAGCAAACTCAGGAGCACTATTTGTCAAGTCTTCTTTCCTCTCCATGGCAAACCAACCAGGAAAGTGAATTCCTTTGGGATAACCCACAGGATGCCTCTTGGAGTAAATAGCAAATTTGTGGAACGCACTCTGTTTACACCTTCCCTATTTATACCATGTATACTCTTCCTGGAATAGCTTCTGCTTCTAATGGATGCTAGCATAAGGAATAGATTTATCTGTCCCCTCCCATCCTCCTTCCCTACATCCCTGTCACCCCATCCCTGACTAAATAGAGGCAACAACATCACTCCAATTTCCAGGCTGTCTAATTTAATGGAGTAGGAATGATTTCATAATGGCAACTTTCAAGAGAATGTAGTTCATAGAATTGGGACCATACTTTATTGAGTGCCCAGAAATAATGTTCCACTCACAAGCCAATATTTCAGCAATGTGAACTAATACTCAGTGTTAATTTTATAAAACTACCTTAAGACAAAACTAACAAGAGTAAGCTCTCTTGAATTAATAAAGGAGAGATTACCACGAAAATCTGTTCTTGTAACTAACTGATGAAGACAGCCAAGAATTTAGAACTATGCTCAAATTCCTGCTGCGTCTCTTTCTAGTTGTGTGATCTTTAGTCATTCATTTAATTTCTTACTTCAGTCTTGCTATCTGTAAAGTGAGGATAGCCATAACAGTCATGAAGTCACTGTGAGGCTCAGGTTAGGGTACTGTAGTATATATAAGGTTTAGCACAGGATTTAGGACATAAGAAATGCTAAAAAATACTAATTATTCCTACTAGTATTATCTGCATGTCAACCTACTGACATGGCAGTATTATCTGTAGACCAGTTACACACATTTTCTGTGTCCAAGAGTTTTGGAAGTAATTTCTGGGGTCTTGTAGATGTCTGGGTTCGGTCCATACTGATACTCATAATCATACCTGCTGTCACTGACTGGGGAGGACAGAGCTGGGTGGTTTACATGTGTCAGTTATCAGGGCAACAAGAACACAGTTAATCTTCGTATAATAGTGAGGAAACCAAGGTTTAGAGACACACCTGGGAGGTGGTAGAATTGAGGTTTGAACTCCTGGATAGCTGATCTTTATGGTCCTAATCTGACATGCTAATTAGCACATATTTTAAACCCTGATGGCCCACACCTGCTTGGGCTTGCTCACAAGCAAGAGCAGCACATTACTATAGTATTTGGGGACATTCTGGGAGATGCGCGTTTTCTTGCAGAAAATGATAGAATTAGAAAACACTGTGACACTTGCATTCATAAAAATTATCCTTTCTTTCTAAGGGAAAGTTTCTAGTTGTCTTTCAGATATGCTTCGATCTGTATGGACAAAAATCCACAGGTAGGCTTCACTATGAAGGGGAGCCACTTCTGTCACCCTCAGTTACCGGTAAGTCTCAGCTTGATGTGTCGGGCAAGCACCCGCCGTGCGAGCTCAGAAGGTCTGCGGCCACCTTGAATGACTCTTTCTACTCGCTCATCAATGCTCAAATCCCTTCAGGGAAGTCCAAACTGATTCCATTATTAGAGATTACATTAAGTTGAGATACTCCTGGGAAAAGCAGCAGAATGACATGTCATAGAGATGGCATTTGTGAAATGAAAAAAGAAAAATAGACCATCACTTTTGAATTCAATAAACCTGATTTTGCAATCTAAGTAAGCATAGACAAGTTTCTTTCAGCTTCTGTATGCCTTTTTTTTTAAATGTAATAAAAATACCTCACAGACCATTGCAAAGATCAAATGAGATGACATTTCTAAAGCACGTAACTCAGAAATTGGAATATAGTAAATGTAACAACAGTAGCTTTGTTATTGCTAGTTCCTTTCTAGAGAGTGATTTGGAGTAAAACATAAGGCTTTGGATACCTGTGAGATGGATGGGATGCTCTGGGAGCAGAGAGGACAGCAGGTGAAGAAAGGCATAAGAAACGACTGGGCAGACTTTGAAAATAGCTCACTTTCTCCCCAGTGACACTCCTACTGCATCCCACTGTGTAACATTCTCATCTTTGATTGGGGATGTTGTCTGTGTGGAAACTCGATCTCATTAAGCTGCTTTAGTGACTGAGGAATACTGAGGAATAGTGACCTTTTTAAAGAATGGGAAGTCTATTTTACTCATTTTTTGAACCGCCTTTTTTTTTTGAAGTGTAAGAAATATGAAAACTTATTTGAAACCTGTTTGATTTCAAGGAAAAATAGAATAGGCTGTGGGAAAGATGGTAGGAATGATCAAGAATTTATAACTTAAAAGCATGGCTGGGCTATTCTTTCCTGCAGCCCATGGCATTTAGCAAGTTCTTGGTAAAGGTTTATTAAATAAGGTGCTTAATAAAAATTCATCAATGAAATTCTGGTGAGTGTTTCCGGGTCTTACTCAGTCATCATTGTGGTGTGTCTGTGGTTTATCTTGAAGTTCTTTTCCTAGATACAGGCAAATACTGTTGCTCTGTGCTTTCTCCAGTTGAAATGTCTTTTCAAAATTAGGCAGAAGTGTAAGTGCCCCTTGAACAACACTTTAGGTCATTCCTGGGCATTAGCTTGGTTATTTCCTCGGAAGGGTCAGCTAAATGGCATGTTGGCACTCAGATCAAATAAATTGTCTGTAGGGAGGAAGAGACTAAATCAGAGAATCCTAACCCCTAACCCCAAGGTTTTCCGGTAGTGAATATTAAGAGAGATGAGAAATAAAATCCTGTAGGTACAATATTAGAAAAGATGCTCGGGAAAGTTGCTTAAGAGCCCCCTGAATGGGTTAACACAGATTCCTGGGCACTACTCTCAGAGATTCTGACTCGGTTGTGCAATGGTGGCAAAGGATGTGTATTTCTAAAATAGCTGTGATGATGTTGCAGGAATATGCACATATCAGAGGGGAAAGGGTCACATGGGAAGAGGAAATGGTCCCACACACTCAGGATTGTGTCATGAGCTATCTTTTAGTAGACAATGGGGATGCGTTAAACAATTCTACAGAGTTATAGATAGGAACCATAACTCTCTAGAGTTTGTAGGATGTCATATCCTTCACCAGAAGCGTCCTCAGGTCCTTCATCATCTGTTAAGCCCAATTATATTTTAGAGCTTTGTGCTACCATCATCTATGTGAATTGTTCCCTGATCAAGCAAGGCCCTGTCAGTGCCGATTCTGTGTGTTCCATGGCATTCCTCCCTTAACTCCCTTCACATGGATTTGTAATTTTGTTTCCTTCTTGCTGTCAGCGAAGGGCAGCCAGCTCAGAGTGCATTACAGCTTCCTTTGACTCCACAGCACAAAGTATCATGCTTTTAATGTAACAGATACACAGAAAATGCTTGTGCAATTAATGGAAGCAAATTAAAGTCTAGTTTAGATTTTTTTTAAAGAATTGATCAGTTAGCTGCTATCCTACAAAACTCTACAAAGAAGAGACACGTGTACTTGTGCCTCTACTTCTACCATTCTTCATTGATTTGAATCCAGGTAGTTCAAGTACCTATAAAGTGGCTTGACCTCAATTAGGCTTTTGTCCCTGAGTCTCTACAACGAGGCGTCACCAAAGATACTCACGTTGCTTAACCCAATGGACCTTAATTAATTCTCAGTCAACCGATATATTTTAAATTTTTATTCCACTAGCTTTTATTTGACTCTTTCCTTCAATCACCTCCTGGTTATGTTCTTTATAATGTCTTGCTCTCTGATTACACATTCTTACTAATTTTTATAGATTCCTCTTCATCTCTTTACCTCTCAATACTGTCCTGTTCCTGGGCTCAGGCCTTGGACCTCCTCTCTGTTGATCTTCATTTGTTCTTCTTTTTTCTTTCTTTCTTTTTTTTTTTTTTTTTTTTTTTTTTTTTTTTTTTTTTTTTTTTTTTTTTTTTTTTTTTTTTTTTTTTTTTTTT